>BMAV01009240.1:3619-23569 GCA_019973955.1 Trichonephila inaurata madagascariensis
TGAATATTTACCTATAACGGCACTTAACCCCTTTCAAACATTTGGGTGTCAATTTTGCCAAAGCCCTTTCTTAGCGGATCTCCCCTCCATGAAAGGAACATGCCTACCAAATTTGTAATCTGAAGTTGAATCAATAGTTCAAAAAAAAAACAAAAAAACAACCGCGAATAGTTATCTTTTACTACCTCTTAACCCCTCTCAACCCTCTTTCGATGTCTATTTTCGGAAAACCTTTTTGGTAGGGGATCACTACTCTACGAGAGGAACATGCCTGGGAAATTTTAAGTCTGTAGGTCTTATAGCTCAAAAACGGGAATATTTTTCTGTAACGGCACTTAACCCCTCACAACCTCCCTTGGTTGTCGATTTTTGAAAAGCCATTTACTAACGGATTTTCTATCCATGAAAGGAACATGCCTGCCAAATTTCAAGCGTGCAGGTCTAACAGTCAAAAAGCGGGAATATTTATCTTTAACGCCCTTAATCTTCCGCAACGCCCCTTGGGGGTCACTTTTCACAAAACCCATTTTGTAGCGGATATCTACTGCATGAAAGAAATCTGCTTGTTGAATTTATAGACTGTACGTCTAATGGTTTAAAAATGGAAGTAATTATCTGTACCGCCTCTTTTAATCCCTCGAAAAGCCACTTGGGCATCTATCGGAACATAGTTTTACTAACCCAGAAACCCTAGCGGGCATGTGTCCAAACATTCCTTCAAGTTTCATCACAATTGGATGAACGGCTTAGGAAAGCATTAGAGACGTACATACACAGACACACACTTATACATTTTTATTTATATAAATTTTTTTCTAGTAATGTTACATAAAAATATTTTTGGGATTTTGAGATTGATTTATAAAAAGAAATTCATTTAGCATATTACTTAAAATTAATTTGATTTTTAAGACTATTTGTGTGTGTGTGTGGTAAGCCTGTTTTTAACCGGCCGCAGAGTAGGACATTATATGTTTTACATTTATTTTTGTATAATAAAAGGAAATTAAAAAATACTTAATTTTACAAAGTGAATTTTAAATTAGATATATTTTGTATTCGAATGTTTAAGATTTTATGCATATTACTTTTCATGAAATTTTAGAAAACATGAATATTGGGACATCGAAAGCTGTGGAAACGTGTCTTTTTTTTATGTGTTTTAATAGAGCGCAAACGGCATCGTTTACATATTTATTTACATATAAAATGACATGGAGAGATAAGAAACACCCCGCTCTTTCCTTCCAAATTTATAGCTCCCCAGAAATTTATACCTTTCTCCCGAAATACAAGATGATCAGATGCTAATTAAAAATTCATATACAAACAATGATTTATGGCACAATTGTTTGTTCTAAAATAGTTGATATTAAGAATTTTTATTAAAATTTTTAAAGAAAGAACTTTAAAATTTATTAGACTGACTTCTACTTAAAGAAAACAAAATTGGCGATAAAAAGCTATGTATATCAGGTTCTCTTTCACATACGATCATCCCATTTTCACGTGTGCATATTTTGTGAGTTAAATCACATTGGAGAGATACTTAGTTTTATTTCATATATTAAAAAGAGTCTCGATATTTGCGTTAACTGAGCGTGTTTGAACAAGAACTTTAAATATACTGTTTTTAATACCATTAATTTCAGCATTCGGTATTTTTTCAACTGCAAAATCTCCTCCTTCAGAATGACTGAGTGAGTGAAAGTCACATTAAGACCGAACTATAAAACAGCATGAAGGCTAGTGGTGACGGACATCGTAATGTTCAACCTCAGTCAAGTGACGAGGACGAGACCTAGAGCTTTAGTCTATTATCTTATTTGTTTGGTTTTGTAAAAAATTATTAAAATCGTCAGGTAATTTTATAGTTCTTGCGTAGTGCAAGGAAATAAATTCTCCTTTATGTGACGGGAGGTAGTAAAATACACTCATGTCCATAAATTAAGGATAAATCAGAGTCATGCCCAGAGTGTCATCTCCAGGCTTTGGAAACGATTCCAAGATGATGGTAATGTGAGTAGACGTTATGGCACAGGTCACCACGAGTTATAACGCCAAATGAGGACTGGTATACGGCAGTTGCTGCCAAAAGAAATAGACGATGCACAGCATCAGACCTCTTTCGTCAGCTCTCTTCAGCAACTGGTGCGACAATTTTAAGACAGACCATGTACAGACGCCTAGAACAAATCGGTCTATATGCTCGTAGACCTGTAAGGTGTGTCCTACTTACTGAAACTCACTGTCGCCTGCGTTTAGCCTGGAGTAGAGAATATGCTTTGAGAACACCGCAACAGTGGGTGGGTGTGTTGCTTTCCGACGTCCATTTTTAGCTTGCAGTCTGATTCTCGCCGGTCTAACATATGGAGAGTGCCATGTAACCGTTACCACCAAGAGAATATCATTAAACAACACCGTTTTGGTGGTGCAGAATTGCTCGTTTGGGTGAGGGGAATTTTTCTGGGTTTCAGAACTGACCTACATGCTCAATTTGGAACCATGGCAGGCTAACTCTATCAGGATGTCAATCTGGAACAACATGTACGTTTGTTTCTAGGCGCCATAAGCGCAGAATTTGTGTTTATGGATGACAACGCCAGCCCTCACCGTGCAAACATCGTAAGCGAATGCCTTCAATCGGAGGATATCCCCCGTATGAACCGGCCAGCATTCTAAGCAGACTTGAATTCAGTAGAGCATGTGTGGGACTTATTGGACGACGAGTTACAGCCCTTCAACCACCTCCTACATGTCTACCGGAACTTTGTAGAACATTGCTTGATGAATGGTGTAATATTCCCAAGATCAGATCGATAATTTGATACTCAGCATTCCTAGGCGTTGTACGGACTACATAGCATCGTCAGGCATGTAAGCATCGTCTCGCCATCATATCAAGCATGCAATGTTGGGTTTTATATAAATAAAGTTTTTTTTTATTGTAATTTGCTCCAGGGAGCAAAAATCGTAATTTTTATTAATGATATCAAACATATAGCATCTTTTTTGTTTTTTTACCTTTGTTTAATAGAAAGGCTTTACAAATAAGTTACATTTGTTTTGTTTCTGACTCTTTCTTTGCCTGAATTTACATTATACTTAATTTATGAACGTGAGTGTAATTAACAAAATCGTAATTTAAATGTAAGCGAAACGAATACGACAGCCTATCATTTGAAGAAGTAAAGATAAGAGGGATAAAGAGAATAGTATTTGACATGCCCCTTTTAGTTAGACCAATTGTTCCCCTATGCACTGCGTTCACATAAAGCCAACCTCTTCCCCGTAAAAAAGGTTAAAAAGCCTAATCAGGGAAGGAACAAAAGTGAAATAAGCATTTCTCAGTGTCTCCTTTTTACGTTAACCCTAATGAAAAATGTGATCAATCCTTTTCTCCGAGAGCAAGCGAACACACCCACTTTACGTGACCACCTGACATCATAACTTTTCCATCCTTCACGGATTAAAACAGAAATCTCATTTTGAGCAGGGGTGATACAACTCAACCCTTCTGATCTTCTTTTCCCCCTCTCTACCTCTCTCCACTCCTAGGGGCAGAAGCAAGAAATCCTCCTGGTCCTCATCGACCGTGAAAACAAACACAAACGGACAGACAGATACCCGAAATTGCCAAACGATTCATTCTGGGAAGGGGAGGGGGTGGACTGACTACACCGCGACATGGGTCACGCAATCCAGGAATTGAAACCACCCCCTTCGAGCAGTATCGTCTGCGTCCCTTTCATTATCGAATTTCTATATTATGGCTTAAGGATGATTGAAGATGGATTTTACTTGTTCGCGTGCGTCAGGGGGGAGGGGACTTAATGGCGAGTTTTCTTCGAGAAGAGAGATAAAGTTAGGCACCGATGTTTATTTCTTTTAAGAATGAAATGGATAACGTCAGAATGGAGGGGGAGGGCGAGGGGGCTTCTGGATTCCAAAGTCGATGCTGTGTATGAGAGACCCAAAATCATTCGATGGCATTGGATTGGATTTTCGGAGTCTGTTTTCGTGTTGATGGTTTATTATCAAGGGACCCTTAATGTAAAAATTTTAAAAGGTAGATATTGGCTGTGAAGAATGGAAGATGTAAGAGAAGTGTAAAATACTTCTTTTATGTTATTAAATATAAAGAATTTGTAACTATACATACTGCATTTCCTACACACAGAATATACTTTTAAATTTATAATTTTTTTTAAAATCCCTTTTCCCGGTCTCAGTAATTTGAAGAGTGATTCACTGGTTTCATTAATAGAAGGTATGAAGTTTGAGATCTAATTCCTCTGAAAACCACATCACATTCAACTGGATTTCAAAATGTTCTCTTGTATTGAGGAGAATGATATACTGAGTCAAATCTCTACATATTTAGTTCAAAATATAGATGTTTGTCAATAGTTAATCATATAATTCTACTGGTACGTTAATAAAAAAAAATCCTATTAAAATATCGCATCATTCGTATATTATGTCTTACCCATTTATATTAAATTTTCTCATGTTTCTTTCATAATGAAGAATTCTTTGTTCATTAGTTGTTCAATAATGTTCTCTACGAGAGTGTTCGTAGAGGTGGCAGGTATAATTACGCGAGATCAGGTTTTTAAAAATAATCTATTCAGAATCAAAAACACGTTACTATCTATTGCAGTAAAAAGTAAACGTAAGATATACTCCCTATAAAAAAATATTTAAAAAAAACAATTCGAACCCGATCTCGTGGATATGCGTATCACTCGAACATATACTTATTTATACATTTCTCATTGTCAACTGCAGTTGTATATTTATAACACGTCCTCATTTGTATTTAATCCTTTATCAACCGCATTATGATTTACTGCAATTTTTTTTTTTTTTTTGAGTCACTTCATTGAAAATTAAGGGATGTACATAAATAAAATACTCAATCTTTTGGTAAATTTAATCCTTAGAGAGAGAGATAATTAATTATAAATTGTGTGTGTGTGGTACTTTAAAGTACCGTCAGTGTGTGTACAGAGGTTTAAAACATTATCATAATTAAAAATAACCAACTTTTTAACGGAGTTTTAACTCTAAAAATGCTCTAAATAACTAGAGAACACTAACATTTTACAGCACAAAATATTTATTTTATAAAACTAAAAAATTTTTTAAATTTATGTACTTTTTCCACATAAAAACAGGTTTTACACATAAACTTAATTTGATGATATTCAAAGAAATATTTTTTTATCTTCATTTATACACACAAAAATGCATTACACGTTGTGGATTTTAAGTGAGGATTCAATTGAACATTTTTTAAGGAACTGCATCCCGGGATAGGAAATACTGTATTTTCTGAACATGAGCAACTCTGCACCCTGGATCTTATTCAGTTTCTTGATCGTCTTCTTAAGAATCTAACGAAAATTCCATCAGATTATTTGCCTGGATTTCTTCATCTGAAGAATCCCATTTTTCAGAGGTTAGGTTTATAATAAATAAAAAACCTCCTGAAGGCTGGGCTTCTTTTTTCCAGACAATTCTAAGAAGTGTGTGGGGGGGGGGGAGAATTATAGTACCTTAAAAACCTCCTATTACAGTTAAATCTCAGTCTTACACGCAAAGAAATTGAAACGTTAATTTTTGAATAAAGAATAAATATTGTACTTAATTGTGTGTCAAAAATAAAAGAAAACTCAGATTCAAATTTCAAAATTTTTGAAAATGTTAAAAAACAATAAAAAGGCAAAATAAATAACTTATACTAAAAAGAAATGCCAAAAAGGCGTAACTCTGCTATACTCTAGTAATGATGCTACAACACACAGACAATAATAAACTACACGGACGAAAAATAAACACTGCTTTCTTTATCATCTAGTGTACTGGTGGTATTTATAAGAACCACAAAGATTTTCAACTATAAAATCAATTATATACACTTTCCAATTAAAATAAATAGTCAAATCGTTTTCTAAGTTCTTAACTAACATATAAAAATATAAGACGCTTATCTTTTGTCTTTAACTACTTTTGCGGGGAAAAAATGACAAGCTTGGCAATCCGATCAAAATGACAGATGAAAACGCAACTTCAGTTCTAAAACTATTCTCTTTCCCTGCTAAAATACTCATAATAGAAATCGTGCTGCCATATATCCTTGTAAGAGTGAAATTAAAAGAGTATTTCTGTTAAATATCGACAGAATATTCGAAAAAAGGTAATTCTATGTAATTTTAAAGTAGGTGGTACTTATATCCTCAGTAGATAAAGGGTTAAGGTGTTGCCACCTGCAGGTGACTAAACGTCCGCGGAACGGGTTCAAATCGGATTCAAGACTCAAGTCCAAGATCACGGCCCGGAAATTGAATAAACATTTTTTGAAAACTGTCTAATAAACAAGAGTACCATTTTTTTATTTGCTCATGAACCAAATAAAAAGTGAATATATCACACAATTACTTAATATTTATATTTATTTGTTTGGATTTCACTAATGCTTATGTATAATGGATACCGTGTATGTGTGCGACATAATTTAAAATAACAAGCATTCTTTTAAAATGAGTACGATGATACATTCCTTAATCCGTATGCTAAAGTAACAGCCTTTTTTCTTCTATTGAATTTTTTATCATGAAGAATAAATACCATCTGTATTAAATTTTTATTTATTTTATTTATTAAAATCAAAAATGCAATCTACTATGTTCTTTAATCGAAAGCCTGTTGAAACGAAACTATCGAGTCATTCATTCATTCACTCCTTCGATCATTCATTTTCTCTCTGATTCACTCACCCATTCGATTATTCATTCATTCGCTGATTCACTCACTCACTCATTCCTTCATTCAGTCACTCGCTCATTCATTAATTCTTTTGCTCATTTACATATATTGATTCCACCATTCATTTACTCACAAATTCATTGATTATTTCATTCACTTATTCACCCATTAATTTCATCTCTTTAATATTCCTTCATTCACTCTCTGATTCATTTACTGATTCATTCATTTACTTAGTCATTTATTCATTCTCTGATTCAATCATACTATCACCCGCTCACTTGATTCACTCATTGGGATTGCTTCCCATTTATTTACTTAATCATTTATTCATTCTATTCACTGATTCATTCAAATTATCACCCACTCACTTGATTCACTCATTGTGTGATTGCTTCATTTCATCACTGATTTACTCATTCACTCATCACTCATTGTGATTGCTTCATTCATTCACTGATTCACTCATCACTCACTAATTCCTTTATTTAAATATATTACTGGTTCATTCTTTCATTTATTCCCTATTTACTCATTCACTCATTTATTTATTATCTGATTCCTTCACTCATTCTGCTACTGATCCCTTTATTCACACATCTCTATAGAATGTGTTTGAAGAATCTTACGCGGAAAATGATGCAGAAGATAGAAGTAGGTCCTCGTCAGATTTCGAGCCGGCCCTTTAAACCTTCTGGGCGGGTCTCTTTTACACCTCCAATCATATCTGATTGGCGAGCGTAGCGTATCTTTACACTGCACTCCTCGTCTTCGTCCCAAATCCATTGGTTCCTTGAGACAATAGGCCGGCGCGATTGGTATCATCTCCTTCACTGTACCTCATGCACCATATGCAGTGTCTATCAATCGACCTGTCTCTTTGATGCAGAGGATACCTACCAGGGAATGTCTTTATAACAACATGCCAGCAATCTTTTTCATTTAAATAATTCCCGGTCCACATCTGAGAAGGAATTAGACAACAGAAACTGTTCACTGGGGTGTTATTTTCATTGATCGTTGAAACTAAAATCATCTGGATATCGGGGGAGGAAAATATGGAGCAACATCAAAGTCATTATCAGAATCGGCTCTTTCATCTGTTTTGCCCCAGGCATGAGGGAAGAATACAATGTCCATCTGGGCATTCTGATTACTCCCGTACATCATGCTTGACAAGTATTATTGGGAAGTGTTCATCTAATGAACCTACGCTACATTTCTTTATTAGTAAGAAACATGATATTCAAGCTTTATCTTTAACCAGTTTATACAATTTTTGAAATCTGTATCAAAATAGGTTAAGTATGGAGTGGCGTAATTTCTACGCACTGAATCTCTTCTGGTGAGAGTTACTCTGAACTCAGTAACACTTTTAATCTAATTCTTCTCGCTTATTCTTTCTCTTTTTTTTCCTTTGTCTTCCCTCCTCTCTTTCCCACACATTCACTATGCTTTGACTTGTGAATAGTAAAAATACTCAGTAACGTACATGACGCTTTACACAAAAGTAAGGTTTTTATATCAAAACAAATTAACTCTGGTGATTAGTTAAGGGAAAGATGCATAACAACTCGCTACTCAATCATTCAGTTGTTCATTTATTTATTCATTTCTACGTTTACTCGTTCACACATTTTTGTTGTTGTTGGAACAATCAGCGCTTGTGCTACTAGATTGCTATTATTTCAGTTCAAAGAAAAAAGTCTTTTTACACACTATAGGAATACACTAATAGCAAGGAAAAAAACAGGAAAAAAGAGAGAGAGAGAATAATACTGAATTGAAGACACAAAAGTGTATGAATAAGTTCAGAAATATTTATTTCAAAATGTATAAGAAATAAATTCATACGACACAACACACGTTAACTCCTTATAAGGGAACTATTTATAGATGAAAGATATTTTTGGAAGTGTCAGCCCGTCATCAAGTCAGATTGACCGATCTCATGCGAAAGTGCCCAGCCAGGCGAAAGATTCCGAAAGTAGACAGCGAATTTCGAGTCTCACCTCAAAAGTGACATTTAGCGTGACGCTTGTGGTGTGCGACACGTGCCCTTTCACACCGGAGACCGCGGAGCGGAAGCTACGATGTCAGGCGACTTTTCACACGAAGCACATTAAAAGAGACCACGTGTTCCCGTTCTCGTAGAAAATACGGAGCACGCGTCGCTTCAAAAACTTCTTGGGAGGCTTTTAAGTGGAGTTTCGCTTCAAAACACTCGTTTCGGCTTAGAGAGTTGTTGTATTTCTTTGTCATAGTTTTTATTTCTTAGTTTTAGTTACTGTAAACTAGGAGAAAAAGGGTTTTGTTGTTTTTATGAAAGACTTATTATTTTTTATTTTTAAAGAAAACATCTTTTTTTTATAAAAAGTGTAGAAGACTTTTCTCCTCTGTTAAAATGTCATGTTCAGAATTTAGAACGAAACAAATAAAGTATATAGATAAGAGTAAAGTATAAAAAACAAAATTAAAAAAATAATAATAAAATGGTGGAAAAATTAAATACAACGAAGTGAAACATTAACGCTTAAAAAGGGCTTGTGGGACGATTAAATAATGTTTCTTATATTGTACTTCATAGCATAGCATCCTACGTGAATATTTTAAAAATCTTTTTAACTCAGGACTGTGTTCTTATGTATCAGGCTCATTAAAAGAGATAACTTATATTTTAAAGCTATGGGTAGTCGCTTATATTTTTCAATTCCTACTGTTAGCTCACCTCTCTATACATTTATTTATTTACCTTCGTAGAATTTTAAATCGTTAATAAAATACATTTTAAGGCGCTCCATTGAGCTGAAATTTTTATATACATGATTATTTTGGATGACAATACAGTAATTTAATTATAATTAATAAAATTTAATTGATTAAAACTAATTATTTAAAGAATTACAAATACAGCCACCTTTGCATCATTTTCTGCACACGGCACCCTAAGACTTGCTGCTAACCATTATTGGTTCTTTCGGGACAAAGTACTCTCTGGCTTGCGACCATCTTGTAGCCACATGTCAAAAATAATATGGATGGGTCTTAAATAAATTGACATTTAATTCCAACGCACAATTCTTGGCATTTCCTTCTCGCAATAACGGGCCGCCATCCTTTCCCCACTTATATAGCAAGGTCCCGTGTTGTATGGAACAAAAGAATGGACAACCATTAAAACAGGTGTGTCTTACCTATAGTATGATTTGAAAGAGATGCCATATGGCGTCTCTCTTCGCCTAGGATGCCGAGGAAAAATAAGAGGGGTAGCAGATTAATAAGGGACGTTACACTTTTTAGACATCCTGTGGCTCCATGCATCTCAAAATAAACAATTTGCTACTCAGGTCATTAACTCAAATCCCTTTTGTTAGTTTCTCTCTCCACTACTGCATATCCTGACAGCTGATTCCTTGAAGACACAAGCACTGCATTAGAGGTGAACTATTTGTTTTAAAGAATATCACATGTTACTACGACAGCTACGACTAACAATACTTTAGAAACACGCGTTTTTTTATCTGGCATTTTTGATATCACGTTATCAATTGTTGCTCCTGGCTAGTACCATCCTATGGTTCTACGTATTAAAGAAAATTTAAACTACATATATATTTCTTCTCTCGATTGCTCCCGAGAAGAAACTTCTACATTAAGCTAAACTTGGAATTTGGCTTCATTTCCTAAAGAATTGCGTAAATTCATTTTGGAAAAAAAAAACATAGGGTTATTGGGAGATATAGAATAGAGGAAACAAAATAAATAAATAAATAAAATAATATTAAATGACGCAATAATGACAATTCTAGTGCAACTTCGATTTAACTGAGCAAATCCAATTCGTCCGAAACCATATAAAACTCTGAAAGAGACTTCCCCTCCGCCTTGTCTTGATGACACTAATGAATTAAAGCGAATATTTTTAAGTACCGGGAATATCTTTCCAACGAATCGATATCATTCGAGCGCGGTCTTTTTATGCAAGGCCTCGACCTGATAACGAGAGGATGCACGCAATCACACCCGAGTCAGAGGCACTTTCTTAAAACTCGCATCGCAAAATCGAAAGTCACGATCGTGTGTGCATCGGGAATTAAGACATTCTTTGGCGGCTATAAAAGTCCCTCACCCCCCCCCGTTCCGCTCTCCCCTCCTCGTCGCGTGCCATCCTCGCGGGAAGAAGGTGATCCCTATGAAACTTATGCGAATTTCGATATTTAACCTTTAAGAGATAGAGATAGGGTTAATAAAGGCACAACCCTCTCTTGTCTTATTTGGGGAAAAAGAGGGACCGAGTAAAAAGTAAAATGGAGAATTTTGCAGGGTTTAAAAATATGACTTGTATTTATTAGTATTTCATTACTGTGGGTATTGACAACGAATGAGACATTACTTAGCAACCATGAGTTTTTGGGACGCTTTAATACCTCTTTATTTCTCTTCATTCGTAAATAAACTCCAAGATACGAAGGCTGAAATAAAAAAAGATTGACATGTTTTCATCATTTATGTAAAACAATGTAGTCTATTTATTGTAAATCATCATTTGTAGGTGAAAAAAAAATCTATGTTTATTTGTATTCTTGATTTAATTTTTTTTTATCATTTTCCTTTCGGAACTTTTCCCCCAATTTAATTAATTTTCACTTATGTTTTTACTACATTTTCCGCATTCTTTTTATTTATTAATTTATCTAAATTAGTTTTCCAATCTTTCTTTACAAACATTAACTAACATTTATATTCTTTTATGTTTTTAGTGTATTATTATATTATTTTAAAATAGAATAAGGCTTTAGTAAATTATATTCCGTGTGGGCTCTGAAGGGAGATTTTAAATCCCTTTAATTTAATGAATTTCTTTAAGCTTATTATAGTTATTACTTATTTTATTTTATTTTTATTTTTATTAAAAATATTCATATTAATTTTATCTAGTACTAATACTAATTTAATTTTCCCCTAAGAAGGGTTTTTAAAAAATACTTTTTATTTAAACATTTTTGTGTTTCCCATTTCAATGTATTAGGGTATTTTTTTTTTTTTTTTTTTGTTTTGTTCTTTCTTCTTTTGTGTGTTGTTTAGATGGTAGATTGAATTTATAATTGTGGTAAATGTATATTGTTTGTTACTTAAAATTACTTAGCTCTTTTGAGTTTTTATTTTCTTTTTCGTAGATATCTGAAAACATTCTTTTTTGTCAAAAGGAAAGCTTCTATTTTTAAAATTTATCATTCTTCTGTAAAAAAATAAAATAAAATAAAAATGCCTTGTTTACTGTAATCTTAAATACTTAGTCATATATCAATGACTATTTTTAATTGAAAATTTGTTGTTAAACCTAAATATTTTGTTAAACTACCCTCTTATGGGAGGAATTTCTTTGTAAAATACTTTTAAAACTTGAATTAATGCTGTGTGTGATAGCTTGGTACCCGAGGTACTCTCCGGAGTGTTTTGTGAGGGGTCTTCCGGGAGGCTCATTTTGTAATTCTAGCCCCTTTATGCATGCGCCCGCCCCCTTGAATGAAAAGAAGAGTGAAGATTCTCAGATTTTTCTAGAAGTTAATTTTTAAATTTTACTTTTGGAGATGGTCATTTAATATATATATATATTCCCTTTTAAATATAACTAAAGGTAATCATATCGGTTTTATAGTAATCGGTTGTTTGAAAAGTAATTTCGTTTTGTTGTTGATGAAAGAGAAAGAAAAAAAAAGATATTTTATTGAATTATAAATTCTCCTTTTTGGTTCAATGTCTGTTACCATCTTTCTGGTGGCAGCATGACTTCTTGGTTATAAAACTTCTGATCTTTGCTGTAAAAAATCTGTGTGGTTTAAGTTATTCTTACGACCTCTTTGAAGTAAAGATTTTGCTATCTAAAACAATTTTCAGGGACACTAAACAACTAATAATCCGTAAGTGCCAGATCTGGGGAATATGCTGGGTGTATCAGTTCATTCCATCCAAGCAGTAAAAGCTTTTGGAGAGGTACCAAACTTGTACGTGGTCTTGCTTGGTATGTTGCTACCAAACTCTTATGCTGTTTATTCCTTTTATTAAAAAAAAAATCTATATGGGCCTTTCCTGTTTGAGTGAAACATTCCATTTGTCCATTCGATGACTGTATATTTCAGAATTTACTATGATACTGTCCGGTAAAAGATCAAAAACAAATAAATTATTGTTTTAGAAATTTTACCGAACAGACAGCATTACCTCATTTGGATAAATATCGGTTTTCGAAATGTTTTTTTAGCAAGTTTATCTCTTTTACTCCATGATCTCCTTCATTCAATACAGCTGTAAACAAGTGGTCTTCAAACTGTGTTCCGCGAAACCCTGAGGTTCCACAAGGCATACCCAGGTGTTCCACGAGTCACAATGAAAAATTCGAGAAGAAATAAATATGTACGAAAAATGGTTTCACTTTCTCCATAAGGTTGGAGGTTACAAGTAGCTAAAGCGCATCCTATTCTTTAAAGCTGAAAATTTAATTTCTATATAATAACTTTATTTTTCAACACTTTTTAAACTTTCATTACAATATAATAAAAGAATAACAAGCGCATTTTATCCTCATATATATACTTCCAACTAGATCGTGAATATTCTATTGTTTACTATCTCGGGTTCTACGAGGTAATTTTTTAATCGTTGGTTAGCACAATGTCTTGCGAAACTATACAGTTTTCTAATGGAAATTGCACATGTATATTTTTACCTTTGTGGAACACACACACACCTATAGTGAAGGAAAGGGGACAACAAATCAACAGAATTGATGTTAAAGTCTAAATTTGAGCAAGAACCGCTTTCAAAATTTAGGTTGCAAATTCATGTAAAATACAAGGGATTTCTCACACAGCTATAAACATTTCAATGCCATTCAGAACATTGCGTCTAAGTGAAATATATTTCTCAACGTAAGAGTGGCTTACAAAAACAAAGTATAAAAGCAAATTAAAACTCAGAGTATGTAATGCGATTGAATTTAATCTCAACAGACCTAAGCTAACAAGCACATATCTCAGTTACTAAATAAAATGCATGGATAGGTGACACATGAATTACAAGCTAATATTATTGATGAGTAAACTTTATTAAAAATTAGTTATAAACTTTTTAATAATAAATGCAATACTTTTTTAATTGCTTTTACATAAAAAATGCCTATAACATGTTGATCTACTTGAAAAATATTATTTTGAGATATATTCTTCGAAGTATGTATATGGAACGGGTTTCCACGAAAACACAGTTTTTTCTATATCTAGGGGTTTCTCGAATGAACCTTCAAGTTCTAGGGGTTCCGTGAGTTGAAAATGTTTGAAGACCATTGCCTTAGAAAACATTTTTCGTGTTGTTGTTTCTAATGCCACCTGTTTGATGTAGTCACATCGAGGCCCACGAAATTCATCGTGGCAAGGCCTTGGACTTGAGCACTATACAGGTAACAGTACGAATTAGCTCTGCGAAATTCCCCGAAGGGACGATGGATGTGGATGACGACACCATCTATCTTCACCTCCACTATTCAGGCGTGGAACTGAAGAGGAAAGAAAAATTCTCCAGTCCCCTGCACTCGTGATTCAGCCCACAAGACTTTCGGACCCACTGATTTAACGAGCACGTACTCCGTGTGTACTCGGAGCGTATTTAGTGGCATCGGGGATCGAACCCAGGACATCCGGTTTGGAGTCCGATGCTCTAACCACTAGGCTTCCCACGTCCCTTAACGTTTTTCATTCTCATGGCTTCTCGTTTGAGAAGCAGATGACATGTCATTACGGCGCATCTCTATTGACAACGGATCTCATAATTCTGAACTATGGTTAAGTGATGAGGACGACACCAGCGCTAACACCCCCTCTCCAAACTACCGAACCAGATCAATTAGAAGATTTCGATTCTCAATAGATTCAAGGTTTATCAGACCTTCTACAAGGTGGACCATCAGTGGCATTAGGGCTCGAACTCATGACCCACCCACCACGAGTTCGCGACTCTAATCATTAGACTACTGCAGACACTGGGGGAGGAGAATCTCCCTTACTTATTCATCAACATGAGGGTAAAAAGGAAATCAACAGCATTCTTTGAGCAAAAAAGAAATTGATGGCTGGCCAAACCCGTTCCATTCAGACATTAGTGGTGTAATTAAACATTCTAAAATAGCTGGAGAGCATGGTTAAGCGATTTCCTATTAAACTAGTAAAGAAGTAAAGCATTTAAAGCTTCAAAGTGTTATTTTATTCATAATTTACAGGGACACAGTACAGTTCAATTGACAAAAATTGGTTAAAAAATCAAATCAAATTCTTTTAGCCTAAATTATTTTTTATATACTTTTCTATAACCTCACAAAATTTGAATACTCTAAATTTAAGAAACGCATAACTATCATAGCTTGCGTTCGTTTTTATTCACATCACTATGGCAAATCAAATCATTAAACTTACTTATCCCAGAAAGATAAAATAACTAGTTTGTCTTCATTTAAAATGCTAAAGCATTTTTTCTATAGTGCCTAATGCTTTGAATTTTTTTTACCTATTGCTAATAGTACATGTAACAAAAGTAGATATGCATTTTTGATCAAAGCAATACTTATTTTTTTAAAAAATAATTGAACTCAGAATTTATACATTTTTTAAGGAATTTTCAATAAACATTCATAAAAAGAAGTATTGTATAAATACCAATCACGTTAACGCAAAACCCATACCAACTTTTATTGTACGTAGTTTGACGTACTTGAAAATCAAATGTCATGCATATACGCAAATTTTTAGAGGACTAGCATTTTAAAATCACTTCACAAATTTTTTTTTCTTAAAAATTAAATGGCTAGCTTTTTATGAAGTTTTGAGCACAAAATCTGTTTTACATAACTACACACATAGGAGGCAACCAAAAAAATTTTGAAAATCCTTAAATTAAAAATTTTTGCATAAATCGCACCATGTCCCCTTAATTTATCTTATTAAAAAGGAATATCGCAACAGTGATTTTTTTTCAATACCTTTTCGTGCTTTTTAACTTACGTGGACATTTGAGAAATTAATTAAGGTTCAAAGTCAAAAATTACCCATAATATGAGTTTTTTTGCAGTAAGGATTAATCAGGTTTCAAATTACAAGGGCTGTCTTTCTGTTTCTTCTCATCTAGTCAGATGCAGAAAGAGAAACCCAACAGACAATAAACAATCGTCTGGAAAACAAAACAAAAGATCTTCTTTGATCCGAAATAAAAGCAGAGGCCCTCGTCCATATCGAAAAACGTTTTCCTTCAAAGCAATCTCCGAACAATCAAGACGAAACAACAAACAAGAGAAAGGGAAAGAACAACTAAACGCGGTTAATGTTTCCTTTTTACTCCGTTATCTCATCTCTGACCATTTGACATCATAACTTATTCTTTTAACGGTGGCTCCATTAGGGCCAGCAAGAAATCCCTGGATAACTCATCATCCGGGGTCTTCAGGGATGTCAACGGGTGAGGGGGGCAGGAGAGGATGCAGGTACTTCTTTGGAGGATGGAAATCTTTTGGGGGGATAGGCGTGGTCTGGACGATCATTTGGAGAAATGCCATTTTCCAGAAGTAAATTCCTTGATGTAGCTTCTTGCTGGGAACTAGACTTCGGCAGGAAAGCTGCCCAGTTTTTTTCCCGTTATGTTGGTCACGCTACAATTGGGGAGGCTGATTTGTGGTTTCTGTGCTTCACCACTCTAGTTTCTGGTTTCATTCCGATTGCTAAGTAATATGGAAAAGAAGTGGGGGCCCTCGATGTTTGATTCATGACTCGAATTTATCTCTGTATGAGTTTGTTAAGGGAGGAAACGTTTACTCGTATGAAAGAAGGACTCCAGATAGGAATATATTATTGTTTATTTTTCCGGTATTGCGACTGTCGAACAAATCTCATATAATTCAGAAGGCTGAAAAAGAAGGTAAATTTTATAAAAATCTATCTAAATATCTATTTGATGAAAAAAATTATTGCATAGCTGTTTTTTTAAGCTTGCTGAAGTTATCTTTTTTTTCTGCAAAACTCCATTGTCACTAAGGTCATAATGAAACCTGTAGCAGTCTTTGATACCTTTTTACACCAGGAATAAATCAAGTATAGTATAAATTAGCGGTCGCCAAACTTTTAGACCACACGGACCAATAAATTCATAATTTAAATCCCGTGGACCACCAACCGGAATTTTTAAGTGCTAAATTATTGTTATGGAATGAATTGTGTTTCAATGCATCTTAAAACATAACTTACTGATGAGTAAGTATATTCGACATTTTCCTGGGGACCAATGAAATTTTCTCGCTGCCCACTAGTGGTCCACAGACCACCACTTTGGTGACCTCAGGTATAAATGAGTTTTTAAAAAACAAATATATTTCAGCATTTTCTTTTTTTCTTTTTCCATTGATTGTATACAATCCATGTAATAAATTTTCAATACTATTTATTTATTACATATGTTTGCTGATTGCTTGGGTTTTGGTTCATTTGACTTGGTTTCAATTATTATCTCTACAAAGTAACAGGCTTTAGATTATTACAACTATACACAGGAAAATATTTGCTAAAACTTGAAACATTTCTTAATGATCCACAGAAAAGACTTTCAAAACTTGCAAACTTTATGGTAAATGATATAGGTAAGAGTTATCTTAAGATATATAGTGTGGCTGCGTTTTTTTTAAAATTAAAATACTAGTAATATATTACGATTACCAAGGCATAGCAACCGTCGTATCAGCCATATCAATAATACGAACGGTGCCTCAGAATGTGTATTTTGACACTTTCGAATAAGTTTTATATTAATGCGATTATTTTTATTTATTAAGAAAAAAAGGGCCCCTAAATAATTTTGATACAGGACCCAAATAGCACAATCTATGTCAGTGACGATAACATTTCATATGAAAATGGTTTTCTGAATTGACAATATTCTCAAAATTTCGAAGGTAACCTCAAAAGTTTACACTTGCCCAAAATAGAGGAATGGGGGAAAGTATTACAAGACAAATTTCCATTAGCATCACAACGATAAAATTTTAAAAAGATGCATGAAATTATCGATGGTGAGGTTCTATTTAAAAGCTTTCTAGCTATTTAGTATAAGCCAATCTATAATACCAATTGAACTAATAGTCTTTTATGAAATTGAAAATGTTTTCCCCACGAATATGTGAAGAGAGAAAAAATGGAAAACCATCACCTCTACATTTTTTTGGAGAGGGGAGGGGGATATTTAGAACATTTATTTTGGACAATGGGTATGTCAGGGCTAAGAAGTAAATTCGGAAAAAAAAGTTTAAGAGACATCGATATAGCTGCTGCGTACAAAAAATCAATAACAGACTTTCAATGCTAGCAAATTCGTATAGACATTGACTTCTACATTTTTCAAATATATTTCAATCATTTCAGATTTCAATGATTGTATTGTATTTTAATAGTATATATTCAAATCTCATAAAATTAAACCCTCTTGATTAATGTCTAAGTTATACTTTTGTATTTGAAACAAGATGGGGCATGATGGATTCAAAGTATGCGTGTAAGATTTCACACGGAAATAATTAGGCATGGAAACAACAAAACATCCTTAACTCGTAAAAATGCAAAGGTTGAGAATCTTGCTGTCTAATGTGCCGATCCGGATGTTCCCACGGATTTTTACAGGGATTCAGATCTGGAGAATTTGATGGCCATGGTAGTAAATAAAATTCTACCTAATGCTTCTCGAACCCTTCGCGCAAAATTTTGACCACATAACATGAGGCATTGTCCTATTGAAAGCTCCCATCATTCGCAGGATGCACCGTTATCAGGTAGGGTGTATTGGATCGGCTACGATGGAGAAGTATGGACGGTTATTGAAAGTATCTTCCAGAGAGATTAATGGATTCAAAACTTGCCTAAAAACATGCAGCAGACCATTATACTGTGTCTTTCACCTTGCTGTCATCGATCAGGGTTTTGTCCAAACTTGCTTTCTTCTGTCTCGCAAGAAATATGTCAGCCTCCAACGACCCGATGATGAATCATCTATTAACAAGCGGTCCAATACATGGACTACAATCTAAATTCCTTACGTTTCTTATGATAGACGTTTGTAAACAGGAGTGTTGATATCAAATATAAGCTGCGGAAGCCGATAAGCAACAACATGTGTTGCATCGCAATCCTCAACAGCTTTCTTGTGAACTGATTTATTTGAGCTTCCAATGCATCGGCAGTACCTCGTCGATTAATCTTAACTGAGCAACGCTGACCTCTATCATTAATTGCCCGTGGTGCCTAACAGTTTGCCCGGTGGGATTGCAAATTACATTTATTTTTTCCATTTACTGATTGAAAATATGACTGTATGAGCTAAATCGTTCTGTCACCTGTATGGTGCTCAAAGCTACGGCTAACGACAGGCGTCACTTAGCCCTTTGCCATGATGAATTTCGTGGGCTTTGATCTGGCCTTTGCCGATCAGGTGGCATCAGTAACAACATAACAACAACAGATATGATTGTAATACGAGAACAATTTATGAAAACGGCAGTTTGAAAAATAGTTTTACCTCGTGCTAAATAACCGATGAACATGGTGGCTTTTTCAAAGTTAAAGTTTACAAGTTAAATTGCGTGATTTACTCAATATGGCACTTTCCCCCTAAATGAACATGTACTCTACTGTCTTCTCCAAAAAAAAAAAAAGTTTTGTCCATTTTATCAACACATGGACTTAAAATTGAATACATTAACCTACGTGATAATCTCAATATTATCATTCAAATATATCTGCATATATATAACGTCTGTAGTTATATATACATATACCTGCATTAAAAAATCATTATAGAATTACGGCTTTTCAAAGCCTGCATTTAATGTCTAGGTACACACATTTTATGTCACATTTCTTTCAACTCTTAGACATTACCAAATGAATTCTGGAGAGAGGTTAAATTACACTTATATAAATAACAAGTATGCATAAATATATTTTTATTCATTTTTCTGTTAATGAATTAATTTAATTTCTGAAAAAATTATTTTTAATGGGTACTTCAATATTTGTTTTAAGCGTTGTGGTAATTCTCCTTATTTTTAAAAGCTATGGAGCCACTGCTTTTCGTCAAAAAGATGTGTCGTGAGAAATG
>BMAV01009240.1:23669-58456 GCA_019973955.1 Trichonephila inaurata madagascariensis
TCTAAAACAGAAGGGGATGTGCAGCTTCTCCTCCCCTCGGGCCCCAATAGCAGATCGTCTGCCCGTTGGTCTGCCACTCTATTACCCAGAATGCATTATGCAACGGCTCGCTTTGTTTGAACCATTTGGTTTTTGTTTGAACCGGCGGTGGAGGCAGAGGGGCTGCAAAATGGCATTTCGAGGTGGGTATCTCATTTTGTGCCCTCTTTTTCCCGTTTTTTTTTTCCATCTTCAGTTTTCTGTTCTCGTAGAAGGGCAGAAGGGTGGTTCGGTTTTGATGTGATTTTCCTGGGAAATATGCGAAACAGAAGAAGAAAGTTAAAACTTCCCTTCTCTCGTGGAAAATTTTCCCTCTTTCGAAATTGAACGTTAAATGTGTGAAATAAAGGGATGTAGTAAATATTAAATGATAGCAAAATTTTGTAAGAGATTTTTAACTTAAAAAAAAATATGTTATGCATATATATATATATATATATATATATTGTGTTGTGTTTATATACACATGATTAATTATTCGCTTAGTCTATGTTGGCACTTTTTCTCAGGGAGGGGGGAGGGACCTATAGGTTCCAGGTTGCTCTTCTGAGTTTATTTTTCTCTATTATTCAACGAGTAGAAATTCGGGACAGCAATAATTCAGTGGTCATTGCCGCTAGCTTCATCAACAAAGATATTTAAATCTAATACGACATACATCAACACTAGCATAGCCCTAAGTGGGCCTGTATCAAAAATTTCTTGGGGGCCCCTTTAAAATTTCACTATTTTTTGCTTACATATATTGGGATTTCTGCAGCATGGAGGCCCCGTATCATTGATACGGTAGTATCTAAGCCCCTGTATATAAACCTCTATACGGGAAGGAACTTTATTGGCATCAGGACTTAATCCAACAAATTGACCAAAGCAATACCGCCTATCTGGTATAGTGGTTAGTGACATTGACCTTTGCGCCGTAGGGCCTGGGTTTCAATCCCGGGGGAGGTAGGGATGTAAGAAAATGTTGATTGCCTTTGCGGCAGTGGGGTACTCTAAATAGCCGTCAAGCCACAAGTTCTCTCGTGAGGTTGGTGGAAAGGAAAGAAAGGCGGAACACACCTTTCCCCCTGGGTGTTCTCTCTCAAAATTCGGGTGGAACTGAGACAAATTGTACTGCTACCTCTATGGTGCTCCAAGCTACGGTTAACTACATGCTTACAAACTAACTCACCTTTGCCATGACGAATTTCGTAGGCTCGATCTAGCACTGTCGAACAGCGGCATTCCCAACAACAACTAATGCCCCTCTGTAGCCACCACCTGTGAATATTATTTTATTTATTTTGTGCTTTGAATCAAATAAAATGATTTTTTGCACCAAATATTATAATGGGAAAAGTGGGAGTGCAGATATAAGCCCCCGATGTCATAGTACTAGGCCATGGCTGAGAATTACAAGAGTAGTGGCCAATAAATCGTGAGTGTTAGGGAGTTATTAATAATTGTTGTTGCGGTCTATCTGGAGAGGCTCCCTCGTAAGCTAACATGAGGTAATATTCTTTAAAGTTTTAGTTAGAGTTTAAAACTGCCTCCGCTTTATAGTGGAAACACATAAAGAGAAACAGGGATAATAACACCGTAGAAATAGATAGCCGTTAGTTAGTCAAGAAGTGATTCGCAACGCGAAGATTTTCACTTTGAAAATAAAATTCATGAATTAATTAACACTTTGACTTAACTGTTTAAGTCCTTGCACTTTGAAAAGGGCTAGAATTAAGGTTCACTTTGAAAAGCTCTCGGATAAGTCTTATTGATCGTTGGATTTGAAATTTTCAAAATAATCACAGAAGTTTCTATCATTTTGTGGAAGATTCAAAGTGTCTACAAATATCTCAGATAAATAAAATTTTAATTAAGTACTATTTGAACCTCCTGGTAACTCTTGATTACCAACAATTTAATAAAAATTCTTAGTTTTATCATTTATTATTTGTATTTGTTTCCTGGTGTTTTATGTTTTAGCATCTAATCCTAATGTATTCGAGCAACGGCCCATTGAGGAATTTGATAGTAAAGTTTTGCGGAAAGGGGGGGGGGAGGGGTTACAATGTAATCAACAATCATTGGTTGCATCAATGTACTAAAAATATATTGTTATTAATTACTATAACTAAGAATAAAGCTCGGAAAATTACTGCATTTGGAATCAAGTGATTATTAATTTCATTGACGATTTTAGAAAGGATTTTATACGGAAGCACACATATTTTTCTTTTAAAATTATGATTGTTTTTTACATAGTCACGTTCCTAACGTTATTCTATTTTTTTAATGTACATAAAACACGCACAAGAAAAATTAAAATATGGGTTCCTAAGCCAAAATGTTTAAAATCCAAGCACCATTTTTCTTTGGGTTACTCTGACGCATCCTATTGCTCCTGTATAACCTTGATCTTGAACTTAGAAACTCGTTTTCAGCAAGGTACTAAATACAACGCAACGGTGAAAACTTATGATTTTTCTAAATAGGCTGTATCAGTAAGTAATTAAAATATCTGTGTCTTTTTAGTTAAGTAGAAAAGAGAGAAACTAAGAAAAAGTAATTACACAGGGTATGATCATTTCTATTAAACTATTAGTGATGCAACTAACCTATTTACACTTAAACGTAAATCCAACACCTCCCCCGAACCAATCCACCTCCAGAGAACAGAGAGAAAAATCCCCCCTCCCTCCCTCCACGGAGCGGCCACCGCCCGAGGCCTGTAGGTCATCAAATCGAAAGATGGGGAACGAGGCAATAGCCACAGATTTGACGCAGATTTCCGGAGTAAGATTCCGGTTCAAAATGCATCTTTTCGCCCCAAAGAAAGGTATTGAATAGAATGATCTCATTCCCCCCTCCTGCCTTCCAAAAAAGGAAAACAACAAGTTTCAAAAGCGATTTCAAACTTTGATGGAATTGTTGCTGCGATGGAAAGTTTCCTGCTTTTCCAGAAGAGGTTTTTGTTTCCTTAATCGAGTTGGTGTTGGGATCATCTTTTTTTTATATATCACATCCTTTTTCGTTCTGCATTTAAGGGAAAGCGTTCCGTTTTTATTTTCTCTTGTATATGTGCATACAAATAGGATAGTGTGTGTAAGCCTTAATGGTATTTTCACTTCGTAAATGTCAGTTCAAATACGATGTATCCCCACCCCTTCTATTCTTTTGATATTTTCGCTCCTTATGGTGAAAAGTATTTTTCTTTGTATTTAACGGAAAACCATAATAAATTATCGAAAATAGAGAAGAATGCAATGAAGATGATAATCGTATAATAAAGGGGCAAAGTGCAAAAGCTTTTTTTTTTCTTTTGTTCTAAGTTTTCTCATTGAAAATGCATGGAATCTGACAACAAGGTGGCATTCATATATTTATCCATGAATTTCAGCAAAAATATTCAATAAAATGTTTGAAAATATACGCGTACGTTGCTCAGCAAGCGCTTAAAAACTATTACTTTGTCTGTATAAAATGTTATAGCATAAACCATATAGAACCTAATATCTATTTTTAATTAATTTTTATTCTCTTCATTTAATGTTAGTGTGGTTGTTTTATTTCATAAATTTGCTGTGTGTGTGTGTGTGTGAAAAGTATAAAAATATATTCAAAGCATTGTTTTTTTCTTTCTTAAATTAAAAATTATTTTTAATATGCCATTAAATTTTCAATGGTATTCGTTCTGGGCTCATTCTTACTATATGCCCAGCTCATCTCATTCTACTTAGTTTTATGGACTTAATAACGTAATCACTATTAAAAACCTTATTTCAAGATTATATCTTTTTCTCCCGACTGTTATTATCGAGAAAAGCACAAAATATGGTTCGCAGGACCTTCCCGTTGCCAAGATCTTTTTTTGTCAAGGTCCATATCTCTGAGGCATAAGTCAAAACTGATTTAATCAGTACCTTATACAACAGGATTTTTGTCTTTCCTTTTATTAAGTGAGACTTTAGTAATGCTCTTAAGGTATCCGACTACGTTCGGAACCGTGATTTTGCAAAAGCGTATAAATGGATAATATTTATGATATTTAGAATCACTTAGATTAGAAAATGTATATAAAATTGTTTTAAGAATAGTGTTAAAATAAAAAATTATTGAAGTACAATATTTTGACAAAAAATGAACATACAATGCCTCTTTTTCAAAATATTCTCCTTTTGTGAAAGATGCTTCCATTTAAATAATATTTTGCCTGTATATAGCTCATACCTCTGTACAGAGGCTCCACTAGAATTTTTGAAATATATAACTTAGAAGTGGGTTTATCTATGTTTTACGTCAACAGAGGGAAGAAATTTTAATAAAAAACCCCGATAATTATTTCAATGGGTTGTAACTCTGAAAATATTGTGAATTTTTCAAAAATCCTAGTTCAGACTCTCTGGAGAAGTCTTTACTTTATATAAGCACACACACACACACACAAAATATTACTATTATAGAAGCATTTTTTATGAAAGGAGAACATTTTGAAAAAAGGTTATTCAAAGTTAATTTTTTGCCGAAATACTGTTATTTAAATAATTTTTTGTCATAATGTCCTTAAAACAATTTTATACATGTATTCTAATCCAAGTGACACTAAATATCATGAAAATTATCCATTTATGCGCTTTTTTAAAATCACGGTTCCGAACGTAGTCAAATACCTTAAGTACATATTCTCCCAAAAACAGGGAATTTGAAACTGCATGTCAACCGGCAAAAGTAGCAAGACTGTATTTTTTTTTGTGATGACTATTGTCCATGTCCAGGTCTATGCCTTAAACCATAAACAATCCTTCAACTCATTTAGTCGAGCCGGTTTGTGCCTAGGGTTTTGTGAGGTTAATAATTTTCTTTCTGATTTCAGGATTCATGTCATCTTGGTAATTTATTTCTGATCCTAGATAGGTAAAATTTTTTACATATTCAAATTTAAAGGAGTTTATTTCAAAACAATCACGGATGGTTTCCAAGCTACCACAATACATTTTGTCTTCTCCATATTCACTCTTAGATTCACTATTACTTACTCCAGTGCCAGAAAGCTCACACCTAATGCAACTCTAGATCTTGCGATAATGTCCACATCATCGGCATATGCTAAAATATGAGTTGATTTATAAAAAATATATTATATGTAGTATTTATGCCAGCATCCCTGATTACCCTTTATAGAGCTATGTTAAACAGATGACATGCCAGTGCATCTTCCCGTCTAACACCATTATAAATTTCAAATGATACAGACAACTCACGTTAAAAGCTGTCGGGACAAAAGTTGTGAATGCTCGTTGCTATAATCTATTCAGACTGACTATCTTTAAAAATAGTAGTATGATCGACTGATTATTAACGTTGCATTTCGAAGATACACTCGGGCCCTTGGCAATGGATCTCGCAATCCACAGCCGACTCGCCATTCCACTGTTCAAAATTACATTCTACTTCAACGGAAGGATTTTGAACCACGATAGATTTAACGTGCGTCTACTTTTCTTCGCGGCGAGTCTTTAATGATACCCAGATTCCGATCCAGGACTCGACAAATGGTAGCTGGAAGAAGATATATACTTAATTTTTATCGGTATATCTCCATAATCATCTGTAGACTTATTTTCATCAAAAAATTTCAAAACTTAACCGCTTCTGTTACAAACAAAAAATTTTCATTGAAAAATTAATATATTATTATTATTAACAAAAACTCATTCATATATATAAAATTATATTTATGCATATGCAAGTATTAATTAAAATAATTCATAATTAAAAAACTAATAATTTGTATAGTTCATTAAAATGCATATTATTTTAAAGTATAAAATAACGAGTGTGTTCACATAAAACAATTCAAATTTTCCTCTCTAATTTTAATAAATTTGTACAGTTTATATTCTTCATATTGTAGATCATGCTCTCAATTCATACAGCCATTTCAACTGCCTGAATGTACTTAAAGGAACATATGACAACACATACACAACGAGTTTTTTTCGAGATTTTTCTTCAATTTTCATAAAATTATTCTTACACATATACAAAAACCTATTTCGCAAAAATACATCGAGAAAATTCTTCAAGAATTCCTTTTGCAAGAAAATGAAAATCTTTTTGCTAAAGAATAGTATAATAATATAATACATAAATAAAAGTAGAAAAGCGTCGTAACCGCAAATGTTAAAAACCTTCTGATCGCGCGAACGCTCTTCTTTTTTCCCAAGTTACCCCATAAAGAAGCAACTCACAATAACAATAAGCAGATACATCGAGAAGCTATTCAGAAAAAAAAGAAAGAAAGATTATTGTAGATTTACGTATAACAGTAGAAAATCGAGTGCAGTTATAAAAATGTTTTTCAACTCCCCGTACATAATTTACAGATTTCATAAAAAGCTTATGAATTTGATGACATGATATTATCCGTGCTTTTCAAATTACACCATTTACAGAAGGAAAGAAACGATGCAATGTTTGTGATATTATTACCTTCATTGCAATTCTTTTGAAAGTTTTTGTAATGTAGTGTTTGGTATACTAATCATTCTATATCAGAGCCACCTATTAAGGGATTTTCGCTCAAAAGATGGTATTTTTATATAAACGTGATATATTTATTATAAATCTATACATTCATAAACATAGCTTTCTGGTAATAATTTTGATCTGAGTATTTAATATTGCTCGTCGCATATAGCTGTTTCTCGGAACTGTAAACTAGAAAAACAATCCTGGTACAAATAAATAAAATATACATTTAAATTAATTCGAAATGCAGTAAGAAAACTTTCTTATCCCAAACAACTTACATTTGTAAAAAATGCGTGCAATTTACATTGATTTGTAAGATGCATATAAATCATTGCTGCTGAAATTCCTTTTTTTTTTTTTCAATTCCTACTATAAGTTCACAATCTCCCTGTATATAAATCTTGTTCAAATTTTCAATCGTTAATAAAAATGCATTTTAAAGTACTCAATCGAGCTGAAACTTTATATATGCGATTATTTTGAATGACAATACGCTAATTTAATTATAATTAAATTACAGATACAGCCACGTGGGCATCATTTTTGATGACTTGTGTCAAAACATTGAAAGGTTTTTTTCCTCACATTTTTTAAGGCGCTCGTTTCAGCTGAAATTTTCTGTACACTATTGTTTTGAGTGACAATACCATACTTTAATTATAATTACTTAAAAAATTGACCGAAACTAATTATTTAAAGAATTGAAGATACAGAATCACATTGGATTCATTTTTATAGACTTGGGTCAAAACTATTAAAGATTTTTTTTTCTCACGTTTTAAGGCATCCAGTTGAACTGAAATTTTATAGACACTATTGTTTTGGATGACAATACGGTACTTTAATGATAATTAATAAAAATTAATTGCCACTTGATATTGTGATTCCGCGTCATATGTATATACATATTTATATTAATTGTAATTATTTGATAAAAAGTACTAAAACAAAATTTTTCTTTTTGTACCTAAGTAGGAAATGACTTAAATTTTTTTATACTACTTGTGTGTTATTATTATGATTTAAAAAAATCAAAAATTTTAAATTAAAAAATGACATGTGCTATAATTTCTTTAGAATTTTTTTTTTTTAATACACAACTTCTACTATTAACGTAGAATATTTAGTGGAATAAATATTTACCATTATATGAAAGAAAAGGGCTCACTTTTACAACAAATTCTCCTCTGTATTTTTAGTCCTACACGATATGATCAGAAAGCTCTGACAGCTGTATTATACGATGCACATACAACCTGAAGGGAAGAACATGAAGCTATCTCTTGACTTGAGAATTCCTTTTGTGGTATGAAAAGAATAAGGAAAAAAGGAACAAATATACATTTTTCACCAAACCGCCTTCAAAGAAAAATCCTCTTCTGTTGCTCCCTTTCGTTATACAAGCTTATATTCGCCACTTATTTTTTCCAAACTGTAAGCCGAGAAAACGTATTTTTTGAAAAAAAAACCTTCTACTTTGTGATGGATTTACGATGTCATAAGCTTCAAAGTTTAGGATATAAAAATGGCCTTTCCGCTCGTGTTGCAGTTACGATCTAAAGTTAAGTTAAAAAACTAGGAGTATTCGAACAAGAAGAGCAGCAAAAAAAGGTCTTCCATCAGCCCTATCCAAAAAGCCCCTCTGTTCCTGAACTTATTTCACAAAAGTCTATTTTTCATCTACTTCCGCTCTTACTTTTCAGGTCTACAAAGGGGCAAGACAAATGAATCCATTCGTGGAAAACGCGGCAACATGTTGCGGGGAAAATATGGCGATATACCAAATTGGTAAGGATTCTACGTTTCTAAATTTAGTGGCTATTTTTTGAAGTATGGTTCGAAATTCCAAAGGTTTTTTGAAAAAAATACTTAAGCTAAGCTTTGAGGGGTTTTTTTTGTTTTATTATTCTTTGATCTACGGAGGAAAACATGATGACTGAAGGGAAAAGAATAAATATGATACATGTTCATGTAGCCCATTATATTATATCGTTCTCTAAAAAATATTTACTACTCGCAGTTTGATTTTCTTGTTAAATCCTGTCTCAAAATGAGGATTAAAAGCAAATTCTGAACGAATATAGGGTCATGAACGCATGCTATTGTATAATATATGAGCTATGTATTACTATATGTAATTTTATATCAATTTAATAAAGAATATTAAGTTTTCTTTAAATATTATTATAACGTTGTCATGAAAAAATGAAACAAAAATATGTTGGCATTTTTTACGTACTATATTTCCATTATGTGTGTTAATTTCAGCGAAATAATCAACTTTACTATTCCTCTTGCTAAAAGAGTGATGGAATAAAAACACGATGACGGTTTAATTGAAAAATGCGCTGATATAGATAAATAGTTTTATTATTAAATTAAAAGTTAATAAATAAATCAAATAAAAAAAAATTTTGTAAAAAATTTAAAAAATATTCTTAAAATAATAAAAAAAAAAGTTTTAAAAATTAAAAAAAGTTAAAATGTGATTTTAATAACAATTATTTTTTAAAAAAGAAAGAAATAAGAATTTGATCCCCGTTTGTAGTATCAGATTTTCTTTGTATTATTTAAAAAAAATCTTTTAAAATATATTTTAGAATATAATTGAAATATTTTATATGATGAAATATACTTTGAAAAGCGTTATAGGGTGAGTGGGGGAATAGCAACGTCACCCTACTCTGGTACTCGATGACTTTTCGCGACTGACATCGCAATTTTGACCCATGGTCAAGTGACGAAGACGACACCTAAGCTGGCATTCCCTTCTCCTAAATACCACACCACACTAACAGGAGGGTGCTTGAGCTTCAACAGATTTCACGTGCATCGCCCCCCCCCCTTCACACGGTGGGTCTTCAGTGGTACTAGCACAGGCGTAGCTAATCTTGAGAGTTGGCCCTGTATCAAAGTTCCTTGGGAGCCCTTTTTCCAGTAATAAAACTTATCTGAGAGTGTCAAAAACTTACATTTGGAAAAATGCAGTTCAGAGGCCCCGTATCATTGATACGGCTGATACTGTGGTAGCTACGACCCGGGGTACTAGGTTGAAACACATAAGACGCTGGCCATGAGTCCGTTACCTTGACCACTAGGCTACCGCGGCCTTGAGTAGTATATAGAGAGAGTGGATTAAAAAAGAAGAGATTTTTTACTAGAATCCACTTTCTCTCTCCCTCTCTCTACTAGAAATAAGGTATCATTTATTAAAATAATAATAAAGACCTTAGAATAGCAGCATTTTCTTCAAAATAATCGAATATTTTTCTTACTTTTCTTAAATCTTCAGACATTTCTAAATAAATTTTCTTTGAAAAAGCCACAATGCGGATGAAAAGATACATCTATAAATGTATTACTTATCGAAATATGAATTGAAATAATGTAATATAAAATTAATTAATTGCATGCTAAAATACTTGTATGTATGCTAATTATCAAGAATATATATTAAAACTGTGTTTTATATGACTTTGTATTTGTTAAAGAGAGAATCAAAATTTCCAAGTATAAATTAAAATTGATGTATATTTTACAAATATTAATTAATTGATGCTTAAGGATTTATTTATTTCGTTTTTTCATTTTTATGCAAAAAATATTTTTAAAATTTTTATTCTAAAAGTTATCTAAGCAAATGCTCTACTTTTATTAACAAAAGCTTTTGTTATTATTTAATAGAATGTTTTCATGTTTTTGAAATAATTCTTATACAAACTTGAAAAAAATTAAACTTTATGTTAGCTTTAGAATTATTTTGTTAAAAGAAATAACTTTCATGTAATATTTGAGAATTTATTTCCTGGAGCAATTTTTTAGAAAGAGAAATGCTATTACGTTAGTATCACAAGCTGATTTTACAAACGTCACATTTTGTTACACTACTGAATACTGTTTGAATATATGTCCCTAAGGAAGATATGTTTTTTTATATTGTTAAATATAAAATAAATCGATTGTTAAAGTGAAAAACTGCGAGTTTATTGAATCTTACTAAATTTTAGAGTTATTAAATTACAAAAATTTATTAAATGTTCCTAAATTTTAATTAAATAAAGGTAAATTTGTATTCGATACCCCCCCCCACACACACATTAACTTATATTCGAATAGAACACCATTTTAAAAATCTGAGTCTTGACAGTGCATTGTTTAAATGTAATATAAATTTTAAACTAATAATGCACTATATCATTTCTGCGTATTTTTTTTTTACGATAAAAAATTTGTTCTTGCAACACTTGAAATATTTAAACCTAACACACATAAATTCTTTTGAATCTTCAACCTATCGTAATTTAATAATAATTATAGGGATTTCCTACGTATCATTTTAAGGTATCCGACTACGTTCGGAACCGTGATTTTGCACAAAAGCGTATAAATGGATAATATTCATGATATTTAGTGTCACTTAGATTAGAAAATGTATATAAAATTGTTTTAAGAATAGTATTACAATAAAAAATTATTTAAGTGCAATATTTTGACAAAAAATGAACACAGAACGACCCATTTTCAAAATATTCTCCTTTTCTGAAAAATGATTCTATTATAATAATACTTTGCCTGTCTATAGCTCAGACCTCTGTACAGAGGCCCAACTAGAATTTTTGAAATATATAACTTAGAACTGGGCTTATCTATGTTTTATGTCAACAGAGGAGAGAAATTTTAAGAAAAAAACGCCAATAATTATTTCGATGGGGAGTAACTGTGAAAATAATGTGAATTTTTCAAAAATCCTAGTTCAGACTGTCTGGAGAAGTCTTTACTTTATATAAGCAAAATATTATTATTATAGAAGCATTTTTTATAAAAGGAGAACATTTTGAAAAAAGGTTATTCTAAGTTCATTTTTTACCAAAATAGTGTATTTAAATAATTTTTTGTCATAATGTCCTTAAAACCATTTTATACATGTATTCTAATCTAAGTGACACTAAATATCAAGAAAATTATCCATTTATGCTCTTTTTTAAAATCACGGTTCCGAACGTAGTCGGATACGTTAAGACAAGGAAGTTTCCTTTGTGAATTCTACATTGGAAGATTTTTTCAACAAATAAAAACGTGTAGCGTTTTGCGAGCAACTTAGCATTAAGAAAATACTCATATGTATACATAAGCAGCTCCCTTCCGAAAACGCAACTATTTATCAGATTCGAGTCACGGGATCCCGGCGCTTTTATTGCCTTTAAAAAAAAAGCTTGTGTTAAATTTAAGTTGCATTGCCACCCGAAGTCTTAAGGCCTCAAATGGAAATCGGGCAGAAGTGTGCCTCTTCATTCTCATGAGGAGGAAGAATATGCAAAAGAAAGAAAACAATATTCGAAGTGAAGTGAAGCAGCTAAAACAAAAACTATCAGATGCGCTTGAAGAGGGAGGGTTGTGAAATGCGTTCTTTTCCCGTGTATGTTTCATTTTTTGTGCCTTGCGTGCAAAACTGAGATTGCTGCAAGCGCGGGGTCAACAAAAAGAGGGTGGGAGATTGAGTGGGTAAAATATTCGTCCCTCCCTACACTCTAATATATCTGCTCGCTTTCTAAGTAAGTTGCTGAAGCTTGATGGCAGATGGCAGATACAATGCTCATAATTACAAGGTCATGAGCACGAGTGTAGATTGCACTTAGGATCGTTACGTGGTTTATATAATACTGTTCATTAGTCCCTTCGTATTTACTGTAGTGTATTTGTAACATTTCCACAGAACGTACGAATTACTTACAAACTTATTCAATCTACCTTTCTACCATTTTTGGACAAAACTATCACTATTCGTGAACATTTGCGTAAATAAAAGCAGTTCTTATGAATAATTTAGAACAGTGGCGTTCTTTGTATTATAATGCATGCTTTCTGTTAAAAGCTAAGGGTAATATTTTTCAATTAAGTTATTTTTTAAAATGTAATTTTATATGAAAAAAAAAAGTTTCTTAAGAAAATTCTCGGTTTTTTCATTTTGAACACCTGTATTTCATAATTTTACAGTAGAATTTGAGCTTTTTTTAATATAAAGCAGAGTTATATATATATATATAAAACGTTAGATTATTGTATTTCTGCAGACATTTTATTTATTTTTGTGATATATATATATTTAGAGTTGTTAGCAAAAGAGCAATTTTTTGTAATATTTTGGTACAAATTTCTCAATATTTTGAAAAATAAGCTTTAAAAAAATTTTTCTTGCTGTATTTTCATAGTTTTGCAACATACTTAATTAAAAAATAACAATTAAATAATTATTTAAGTTATATTTTAGAAAATTGTCTCCAAACCCAGTCGGATACCTTAAGCAACTAATTATTGAGAAAAAATAATGGATTGTGTTAAGTTTTGAAGGGTTCAGGCCCAAAGTGGATCTGATGATCTCTATGAACAATTATAATAGGAATTTTTTATGTTACGCACACACGCATGTGTATCGTTTTCAGATAAGAGATGAAATTAAATGCAGTGAAATGCGTTTAACGCGAAAACTTTTAAGAAGAAATGTCGGATAACACGAAATAACACAACTGTCTCGATGAACTCCAAACACTCACTCAGAGCACCATCGAGAGAATGAAAAATATTTGATATTCTATAACAGTGCTGCACAACCTTTTAATGGCCATGGACCGATCAACTTTTGATCATTATACCGCGGCCCTCTGAGGGACAGGGGACGTTGATTGTTTATATTTCAGATTGTTTTGATTTAATAATTTTATTTAAACATGCCTTCAGAATAAAATACAGTTACACCAAAAATGAATATAAAATGGTTTAACACGAAATATAAAGTGATTTCTATGAAAAGTCGCACAAACTCAAAAGAAATACATCGCAATAAATAAAATGGCAATAATTTAATGTTCCTTGTGCTGCCCGGTGCTATTGGATTGGGGACCACTGTCCTATATCAATCATGAAGCCAAGTTCATGGGTACGTTGTTGAAATTAAACCTCGAATTCGGGTTCTGATTCCCCAACAGATTCGTCGGTCAGAGGTGGGGGTAATGGGGGTTGCTATACTTACTTAGAAATGAGCTTTGGAACTCTTACGGGTATGGAAGTTGCTAGAATCATCAGAACTATTAGAACTAATGTCAATTAACTGTTGTATCTAATTCAGTGCTTCTCAAACTTTCTATACTTGCGACCCAATTTTCAATCATAATTTTCATCACGCCCCCCTCCATACAATAACATGTAATGAATTCAATAATAATATACTTTGACGTAAAGCTACAATAAGACTTTAATTATAAACCATACAAATTATCAAGAAAAGTATTTAATTTTGCATATAATTTTATGACATTCCCATAAGGTCACTGCTAATTATTAAACTTGTTCTTAACTTATCACTGTTAAATTAATTATGAAACACATTGCGCAGTACTGATACATTTATAAGGGTATTATATCAGTGTAAATTTGTATTTTATGATGTCAGAATGTATTTTGTTTTGCTTCCTTTTAGTAAGTTATTAATTTTTTTTTAAATAATCTTTTGTTTTCGACTTTTCGATATACTCGTGCCCCCCTTGTAGGGTTACCACGCCCCTGTAGGGGGGCGCGCCTCACAGTTTGAGAAACACTGATCTAATGTTAAGTTTGCAAAAGTTGCAAAGTATTTTAATGAAGAAACTGCAATGATTCTTTTGTAATTTACTGTTTAATCTCTTTCCTTTTTTTAATTTCAAAAAAAAATTGAGAGAAATTCTATAAAATTTTAATTTTTAAGATTTATATATATGTATATCCCACAGAGCAAATTTTTTTAAAAAACTTTCAAATCCTATATAACACCAACAGTTCAGTTAGCCAGAAAAAAAATCAATTCTATAACAGTTTATTAAAATATATTCCCTTATACATATGACAATGAAAAAAATGATTATGTAATATTAATGCATTTATAAAAAATATATATATATAATTACTCTCCGTCTCAAGTTTGTGTTCCTATTCTTTAACATTAAACAATGACAGAGTTTTATGATTTGTAAAATATTTGACTAAATCTCTAATAACTCTAACACAGTGAGCCCACAGATATCTACAATTTGTATAGAAAATCCTTAAGGCGTTTTCTGTTGATATTCGAAAACGGAAAACGCTTTTTTCCATTCGTTTACTTAAAACAATTCCCCGTGCGGGAGCACAAAAGGAAAATTCCGATTCAGAATTGACACGCTATTGACAATGGTGGTTACAATTATTCCCACCGGGCACCTCGAGACAAGGGTGTAAACAAATTTTTCACTCACCCTTCGGAGTGATGGCCCACCCCCATCCATTTCGGGAGCGGAAAAATTCCCTCGGATCCGTTGCATCACGCTATTGGAGGATGAGTGAGCGAGCAGACAAAAGGAAAGGGGCGCCCTGACAAATGGTGGGGCACGCTCGATAATTATGGCAGACACGCGCGCGCGGGGCCCGCGTTAAAAGAAAGGGGCGCAAAACAAAAGTGAGAAAAGCGGTAATCAATGATCCTGGAAAACAATATCCAGAAAATGTCATTTGCGCCGAAAAATAAATCGAGTGTCGATAAATCCCGAGGTTTCCGTTTGTCATGTTGTTGTGTGTCTCTGGGCGCGAGATTTGAATAATGGATGGTGTGGCAGAGAGGGATATTTTTCGGTTTGGTGCTGCAAAACAATATTTTCCATCCCTGCCCACCCCCTTTTCTCGTTGCCGAACATTAATATTGGTCAGATGTGCGTTGCAGAAAGAGCTGTTTTACAATTCAAACGCGAGAGGGATTCACATTTTTGAGAAAACGCTTTTCGAATTAAAAGTCCTGCGGGTGGTAGCGTTCTCAGATTATCGGTGTTTTCTGCCCTCTTCCCATTGTCGGGAGCATTCTTGTTCGCTCTGATGGATAGGTGTGAGAATCGCACTGTGGGAGGTTTGGAGTTTGAATCGATGCTTAATTGCTTTTTCAAGAAAACTTCTCTTTAGCTTGTTGCTTTTATTGGCGGAAATTCTTGTGAGGGCTTTGTGATTTGCAATAGGAAACACTGTTTCTTCATAACCAATTGTTCTCGTACCTACCGAAACACTGTTTTTTTTTAAAATTGTTTGTTTCTAAGGGAGGGGGGACTTAAAATAATATTGTCCAATCTTGAAATGCTAAGATCAAGCTTAAGGAAAATAAAAAAATATATACTCTATATAGTACAGTAGATAAAAATAAAAATTTTGTGAGCAAATTTTGTAAAAAATAGCTTAAACAACTAAAGGAATTTTTTTTTGGTAAACTAGTTGTTGGCTCCTAGTAACTATTTTTAACCTAGTAAAATCTGAGTGTTAAGCCTGAGAGATTATTTTTGTACTATTGTGGTTATTTTATATCGTACAGTTTTATATTGCTGTTTCTTACCGATTCTTTAATTGAAGTTACATTTATAAAAATTCAGTATAATTACTAGTGATTGTATGTGTGTGTGTGTGTGTGTGTATATCAACAATTTTTTTCTGAAAATACAATTATACGATTTGATATGGTATTGGTTCTTGACAGCGAAGTACTTAAACGAAGTTTTAATATGCCTGAATTTTGATGATTCAAATTTATACAAATATATACTTTATTAGAAAAAATTTAAACATTATTTATAACTATATATTTTATCTTCTAAATTTTATTTCAGCTCAGTAATAGATGCAAAAGAGGCCCAGTAGTAGCGAATCGTGCTTCCACACCACAGGTTCGATGTTCTATCCTCGGGCTGGGCAAGGTCAACTCAGCCTTTCATCTTACCTGCAGTGGGTCGATAAATAAGTACCAAGCTTGATTGGGGACTTAAACACTGGAAGTCTCGCTTCAGACTGACCACCTGATCGGAACATCTGCTCATGTACCTCAGCACCCAATGGCCACGCACACTGAGATCGGCTCAGTAGACCCTGGCTCTCATGAGCAGTTATGCCACTGAGTTTGAGTTAATAGATGCAAAAAAAAAAATGTTGTTATTTAAGATACTTATTTAACCTTGCAACAATAGTCCTAAGTATAATATTTAGCTAAAACCCGTTACTGTATTAATTTACTTTGTATATATAAATATGTACTAGCTGGTTTACCCGTTCTTCAAACGGGTGAATTAAAAAAATTAAACAATGCAAAATGAAAGATAAAGAAGTTTTTAATGAGCTAATTTTACGTGAATTGCAAATTTTAAAAAAGCTTTTTGCATATTTCAGCTGAACAAAAAAAATTATATTTGTTAAATTTCAAGCCTGTGGATCTAAACCTAATAAAAAAGATTTTTTTTTTTAAAATTATAACACCACGTAACTAACTTGTTTGTCGATTTTTGAAAACACCTTCCTAAGTTGATCTGTACTCAGCAAAAGTAACATATTTTTATGAATTTTGTAAACTGAATGCGTAAAAAAAAATTAGTGTAAATAATTTATATCTATATGTGTAACACATAAATATTACTTTGTTATATTACAATATCAATATACTACCTTTCTTATATTTTACGTCAAAATAATACATAGAAACTTTTAAAGACAATCGAAAAAGTTGACCTGTGGGATTTCTAAAATTTTTAATCCATACTAATGCATTATGATAGATATGAACTGTGAAATGAGATTCGTGAAGGTAGTAATGAAATTTATCTAAACTGTCAATTATCGTTAAGCATTTTAATTCAGTTATTATGTGATAATTTCATAGTCGCCTGAAGTGGAATGCAGTAGGGAGCTGACTTCCGTTAGATCTGTGTTGCTGGATAGACTTGACAAGAGCTATTTGGATTGAATAAGGCCAAAATAGGTTTTGAAATTAAGCTGTCTTTAAGTTTTTGAAAAGACTGTTTACATTCTGCGGTCCAATTCCATTTAGGATTCTTTTTAAGATTATTTAGAGGCTTTCTTAATTTTGCATATTAAGAGGAATGAATTTATATATAATAGATATTATAACTACCAAGTAATCTTCATAAGCCTTTTTTATTTCTAGAGGCTAAGAGTTTTTTTATTTCTACATTCCTTTTGTTTGGACTGTATGACTTTTGTTTTATTTTATATCCCAAAAAATCAATTATATCTTTACCAAATTTACATTTTGAGAATTTTAACTTAATATTTTCTGTTTCACAAATTTTAAAAATTTCTTCTAAATGTGTTGTATATTTTTCAGCTAAGAGTCAAAGTACTATTTTATCGTTAAAGGAATTTAACGTAAGCGTTATTTTTTATCTATTTAGAATTTGTCGAATAGCTCTTTGAAGAATAGCTGAGGAATATTTATATCCAAAAGGCAAGCGATTAAAATAAAAAGGACCATAATTTTATGTAAATGCAAATTTTTCTTATTCATTATCCTCTAATTTAATGTGCCAATACCGTGCACAAAAGTTTATTGAGGAAAAAAAAATTTTAAATGCGTTAATTTATCCAAAACTGCGTCTATTCGTGGAATTGGTTCAGCGTCTAATTTTGTGATAGGTTTCAGCGTCCTATAATCGACACATAATCGTGTACAAACATTATCCTTTTTTTTAAAAGTCAAAGTTATAGGAGCAGCATAAGAACTATGAGATGGTATAATTATTCCTGCTTTCAACAATGTATCATTGTTTTTTTTATTTCCGTTTCATCTTTAAAAGAGGTTCCATAAAGATGACTTTTGCAATGGGTAATTCTGAGTTAAGTATTATTTTAGGAGGAGTACATTCATAACACCAACATCAAATTTGTTTTTAGCACAAAAACATGTCTATACTTATCAATAATCACATTAATTATATCATATAATCACTGTTAAGGAATTATTTCTACATTAAACACAAGATCAGCCTTTTTAGTGATAACTTTATTATTAATTTTAAGAATTTTATTTTCTCGTTTATGTTTATTTTTCTCTTTCATGATTTCCTTAGATTACTTTTTTTGAAATTATTTTGCTTCTTTGAAATATCTTCTATTCACTAAAATTAATAGTTAATTCAAAACACATTAAATATGGGTCTTATTACATACAATTAATTTTAGAAGTTCTACATTTACTATGAATAATTTAATATTTTTATTAGTTTTTGTCTCCTATCCTTAGTTGTAAAATAATTGTTTCACTGACTTTGATTTGCCCTTTGATAGTAGATATTTTTGATTCGATGAGCTCCACAGTTTGTTGTTCCTTGATTTGTTTTAGTAAAGTTTTTGAGATAATGTTGACATTTGATCCGGAGTCTAAGAAAATAGTAACTTGTTTAAAGTTGACTCTAGCCTTGTGATGTGTGTGTGATTATTAGTTCTCATCTCCTTTGTTGTCGGTGTGTTACAGTGTTATTTTCTTGGGTCCCTTGAGTGGTGTGGAATGTTGGAGCATCTGGCCGCCAATCCGTTGGTCATTGCTGCGAGACTCGGTCGTTCCTCGGGAAAATCTTCGGGTACTGAAAAGAGAGAGAAAAGCCCTTTCAATGGACAAACAGACTTTTAATTTTGAGGATAAATATTACATCTCAGTTCTTCAGTGTACGTATTTGTTTGAAGAATATAACCCTGATTAAAAATAAAATATAATGTACCTTGATAAAAAATAGAAACATTTTTTTGAATGCTGGACTTTTTTTTTTCACTCATACATATTTTGTAATTTTATACTTAATCGTCACGAGTGATTGTTATTGACTAGGGCTATAACTGACGAGCATCGTAATGTTCAACCACAATCAAATGAGTGGAAGACACTTGAACTGGACGATACCATTCTTCTCACTTCCAAACCACGATAGCATGAGGTCTTTGGGCCTCTTCGTGCATCAGACCCTCTTTGCGGGGATTTCTAGTGGTTAAGATTACGATTTTCAAGACCGGCAGCCAAGTTGCGGATTTTATTTCCGTTTCCAATCAAACATATCCGTTTGAATTAGTGGCAGTGTTAGCTGAGGTGTCATGGTGGTAAACTCATGGCCGGTAGTGCCATAGTCTGAAGGGATCCTATGTTATTTAACGTTAGTGAACCGTCTCAATTGATTTCACATAAGTATCCATCTTTTTTTTTCTTTTTTTTTGTGTGTGTGTGTGTGAAATGATGAGAAAGGTTGCACATTCAGCTCGGTTATCATTTTAGTCTTCCTGTGAAGTCGTGTGGAAAATAAAGTACAAACTCAGGTGACTATCTCGTCATCTAGTCTTGGTTAAATACAAAATACAAATGGAGAAGGGGATCAAAAACTCTTGCTAAACTCTAAAATAAAATTTTAAGACTCATAACATAAATAAAAGCCCTTTAGAAATTTCTCATTAAATCAGTGCTTGAGTAAGAAAGTGCCAAAGCTTGCGTGCTGAAAAAGAGGGCAGTGAAACAAAACATATAATAGCACCATTTATAGCAGCAAGTTTATTTATGGCACGAAAAATAATGCCAAATATCGATTATCGGAGTGGTTTAGTAACAATATGAATTTTTTTAATACCCATTACTTCCTCTATCGCTTAAAATAAAAGATACAAGCAAACAAAATCCAGACAAAAAAAGGAGTGGGTTAAATTTCCAATATTTCCTTGTCACGTAAGTCTTAAAAAATGAGCCCATATTCGAAACATCTCTATCAACTACATCATACTTCGCAGTACAGAATAAAAAAACCCAATACAATTTCTTGAAGGTGAAAAAAAAAGAGAGAGGGTGCGTTCAATCACAACTTAATCACAACACCCCCGGTTCTTAACTCCGATCCATCACTTGCGAAAATCATTAAAACCCCTTTCGCTATAGCTTCCTCGTCTGCAATTGAAACAACGCGAAAATCGCGTGTTGAGAGCCCTCGTAGCTTCTCAACCCGCTCACTCAATCATATATATATATCCTATACAAATCCTCTGCCACCCCCTTGCCAGCAAATAGCAAAGACTTAATAACCTTAATGGTAATGATGTTGTTTTCCCCGCGATCTTTCCCAAATTAAGTCACGCAAGAGTTAGGAGACCTTTATCAATAGCGATACTAGGGTCGACGCGATCTATCGAAAAGCTAATCACGGGGGAAAAGAACACACTCCTTTGTTTTTCTTCTTCTTCGGGAGTTATTTTGAGGAAAAGGGTGATTTTTATTATTTGTTTTTCTTCTATACTTTTTGGAAGGGATTTATGATGTCATATTTGCGAGAATGTCAGAAGGCCGGAATGGCGGTCATGTCGGCCTAGGGCTCGTTCATTTTCTTTCTGGATGCAGCGAGAAATTTTATTCGATGAGGGTGGCAGGAGGTGTTCTGAAACCGATAGTTTTACTTAAGTCGATAGATATCGATCTGTCTTTTGATCGTTAGAATATTGGTTATAATCAATTGGATATTGGTTTTTATACTTAAGGTTTGTAGGGAATCGTTAAAAACTATAAATGATTGATACAAGTTTTCCCTCCTGACTAAGATGTAATAATTAAGCTACAAAAAGATAAATGTCCTCCATATGTATTTCTTTTTAAAATTTACATATTACCTTAAAAAGCAGATATTTCTTGGATTTAGCTTAGATTTCTGTTAAACAAAGATTAGTAGCGATTCAACTCCCAATTCTGAAACTTGTTCGAGTGACAAGGATGATAACGAGCATGGGCCTCACTTACCGAACTGCCACATCACCTTATGCGAGGGTTTTGAGATCTAGTTCAGTTGAAAGTATAGCAGTCCTCAATGATACGCTGGGAAAGGGTTTCAGTGAAAGCTTCTATTGGTGACTGAAATTCATAATCACTGACCATGACCATTCAGCCATCGTGGCAGAGAAAAGATAATAAATCGTAGAAGTTTAATTAATCGAAAATTCAATCTTCTTAGAATCTCAACGGGTTTTTCTTAAATATTATTATTGGCACAGTTCATAACCACAGTAGCCGAGGTGTGAAACTCTTGACTGGTGCTGTACCGAATCATGGGCTGAGTCCTGATGCTTTTAGAAGTCTGCCATGTAACGAAGCTATTGTATGTTAAATCTATGGAGACTTAAAAGTCCTCATATGGTAAGGAACTTAGGAGAGAAAGTACCATTGTGTGTTTCTCTTCGCTTGATCATTTTCCAGAATTTGAAGCTCATTTTCCAGAAGTGTTGCACCAAAATGTTGTAATAATAATAAAAAACTAATCATTGACTCATATTTTCTACAGTAGATTTGTATGCATATATCTATCATATATATGTGCTTTGAAATTACTTTTAACCTTACAATTTCAGTGCCATGCCTGCCACTTACTTGAATCTATTGCATTAATGTGGCTATTTTACTTTTTAATATCTTGTTGTATTCTTAAATATTTTTAGCATTAAGTTAAAATAATAATGATTTAGTGTATATAGATATTTTTGTAGATAAATTGAATGAATACGATTGCATGAAATAAATAAAATTTTAGTGTTTATCATCTCGAAATACATCATGAAGATGTTTCTTAATAATTTATTAGTGTAACTCTTTAATAGTACTTTAGATACAAAAATGTACAAGAGTAATTTTAATAAAGGGTATCTAAGGAAGTGCATCTGTTATTAAAACATCACTTGCATGTTAAAGGGGAGTTTCCCTTATGCATGAAGAGTCGTTAGGAAAATGCTTTGGAAAGTAACATTTTCAAATCTTTTTATCAATTTCCTTGGTGCATAAAGAATCCCCAAAGAAAAAATTGATTCAATTTAAAAAAAAAAATTTCTTGTTATTCGAAAAGTGTGTGCGTTAATTCAACAAATGCAGTGCAACGTCACTACTGTCGTCTTAAAAAAGTGTGGTCGAAATAGTTTTGTTGAAATAGAGTAAACAATTTGAATATTGATACATTCAGGGGTGTGTTTCAATTCAAACGTTGCCATGGTTTTGTTATGTTCAAGAATGTGAAAATAAAAGTAAAAATTAGTCTCATTTGATCGTCATGGGTGCTAAATTTTTAAAACTCTATTTTGAAAACTTTTTTAAATTGTTTTTTTTTAATTAAAAAATGTTTCTTTAAATACTTGACTACAACCAGATAAATAAAGAAATCTTTACAAAGTAATCAGTTACAAATTAAATCATGACATGATAAAAGGTAAACAAATCATTAAAATAAATTAAAATAAAAAAAAAAAAAAAAACCTTTTTAAAAACAAGATTTTATTTAAATGCGCTAAAAAGTATTTTAAAGAAAAATTGTCCTTTAAAACGTTTTTTACTATCAACTTATTTCATTATACAATTCATATGACATATATAAAAGCTTGTCGCGAGATTTAAGTACTCGTATTTACTTTTGTTTATCTACAAAGGAAAATCTCGCGACAAGCTTTTATATCATATAAATCGTATCATATAAACGTTATAAGTTGATAGTAAAAAAAGTTTTAAAGGAAAAGTTAATTTTATTCTTTTTATCGCATTTAAATAAAAGCTTGTTTTTAAAAAAGCTTTTTTTTACTTATAATTTTTTTTTCTTTTTAGTTATCACTGGATAGGTTTCTCAGTCTGTTCATCTCATTCAACGCAGCACTGCTGCAAGGTCGTTTGCCGGTTAATTTCGCCAAACCCTCGACTTTATTTTGCAAAAATGCGTTTTTTATTAAAGTTTTTTTTAAGGGCTTGGTTTTTAAGTTAATGCTTTCAGACTTCTCACATCGATTGCAAACAATAGTAATCTTTAAACATAAAATGTAAGAAAAATACTGCATAGATAAACTTTCTCAAAAAGGGTATTAGAAGAAAAACACAAACAACTTTTTAAAATCCATAATTTTTAAGCAATTTTTTTAACCTCCGTACAGATTATGGATAATATTATTCTACACACGAAAACAAAGTTTCGTGTGATTATCTTCATAAATGTCGAAGTTATTAAATATTTAATTAAAACTATGAGTATTTTTTGAAAAATCGTAAAAAAAAAGTTTTCCACGTTTTATTTTTTAAATGACTGATTCTAAAAGCATGAACTTTTTAAGTGTAAAATAGCAATTCATTAACACGAAAAGAAATTCATACGCGCGACAATTCAGAAATAATTTTCATAAAAACGTATCGATTTTGACTCATTTTTAAAAAAAAATCGTAAAAAATACAAATATTATTATTTTGTAAAAAAAATTATACCGTATCGTGGCGGAATAAATGATCTTTCCGATTATGTAATTATTTTTTTGCATGAGTTTTATACTAAAAATTAGATCGATGTTTTAAAAACGTAAAAACTCAACAAAAAAAAATTTCCCTTCGTCGTTCTTTAATTGTAATCATGGAGCACAGCGGAATAAGCAGTCTACAGGGGTAAAACAACTATGCGTCTTAACATTTTTAATTAATATCTTTTTAACTAATTGCAGTATCGGAATATAAATGGTCAAAACATGCTGTCGTCCAAACTAAACGTGTATACAAAATTTCAGCTCAATCGGTTGAAGATATCAGCTTCAAAATTGAGTTGCAAGATTCCATCCGAACAAATTACATTGGAAGTTAAATAAAAGCTTGCGAAAAAGTGACTGGTCTAACAAGCAACGTTTCAAATAACGAGTATAAATGCTTGATGAGTATATGAGGCAAAGCCTCGTAGCGGGTGTAAGAGGGTTCGGAGAAGATGCAGGCATGATCCTAAAAATAGCTATTTTATTCCATCTTTAACACTTCATAAATGGTATGCAACTTTAAAGAATAATTTTGGAAGCAATCTGAAATACTAACACTTAGTTTGACATATAAGATTATTGAAAATCACTTAGCTTCAGTCGGAGCTCCTTGGGGCGATTCTTCTCGAGCCTCGATATCTCGGTCAACACCAATGTTATTTACTTCCACTACTCCTGGTGGATTCGACGGTGAATATTAATTTCAGGACGCGCGACCTCTCAGTCTCAGTTCATCTTCTCTTATTCTTAGATTTCACGATTAACCATGATCCTCACATACACAACGTCAGGGTTTAAATAGCAGTTACATTAGCATAAAATCAAGTCATCTCAAAGGAAAGCTGTTTTTAAACTTAAATCACTGTTAAAGGATAGTTTCTCCAAGAGGATTAGTAGAAGAACCCGAAGAGTACCCGTTACAATCTCTGTTTCTCCGTCAATGAAAAGTGTTGAAGGCAGAAATTTAGAGTAAACATAGCCTACGTTGCTGGAGTAAGGAAAAAGAGGACACACTTGAAAAAGAAGAAATTGCAGCCGAAACACGACAAACATGAAAGCAAACAAGTGGAGGTAGGGAGGATGATCTATGTTTTTCTGAGCTTTAAAATTGTTGAACTGGGAAACAACGAGAACGTATGAAGCTCATAGGGGAAAACAAGAAATGCAAACGAAAATTGCAAAGATAACATGATAACCAACTGAGAAATCTGAAGATATTTTTATAGAAGAGCCATGATGATTTAAATGGAAAGGACTGCTTACAACGGTAGAGCCTACACATATGCATTGTGTTCACAGTAATAAATGTGGAGAAGGGTTAATTTGTGGAGGTAACTGAAAAGCTACAATCATCTGGCGCAATAAGAGAGATGCTGATAAGATGCCTAGTAAGACTAGTCTCACTTTCATCCAATTTCGAACCATCGGTAAAAAAAAATGTCTCTAAAAAGCTTTCTAATAAAAAGATAAATTTAAGTATGTATAATAAATAATAAACAATTTATATTTCCCTTTTATTTCTTAATATTTTTTCTGCGAATCGAATTTACGTTCCAGGTTCATTCATTCCACGGAACAATAAAAAATTTTTAGTTCACATTCCTTTTGAGTATTTATATATAAGAAAAAATGTAACCACCGATCCGGTATAGCTGCGCAGTAGGGCATGAGTTTGAATCCCGGAGAAGGCTTGGATGTTCATAAATGTATAGTATGTTCATAAATATATAAATGTTCATAAATGTATATCTAAATAGCCGCCAAGCCTAAAGTCCTCTCGGAAGGTTGGTGCAAGGGGAAGAGAGGTAGGAGCCCCTGACCCTCCCCCAGGGTGTTCTCCTTCCAATTGGGAGTGGAACCGATCCAAATCGTATTGTTACCTGTATGGTGCTCAAAGCTATGGTTAACGACAGGCGTACAAACTAACCCATTGCTTTGATGAATTTCGTGGGCTTCGATATGGCACTGCCAAACACCTGGCATTAGCAACAACAACAAATAATATCCCTCTGTAACCACCACCTGCGAATACTGCAATTCACGCAATGTAAAGCAACACGAGGGTCGCCCATCCGATATAGTGGTTTGCGACGCTTGCTGTACGTTAGAGCCTGGGTTCGAACCCCTGAGAAGGCATGGATGTTTGTAAATGGATAATGCCTGTGTGGCATAGAGACACTCTAAATAGCCGTAGAGTCACAAGAGTGGAAGGGGAAGAGAGGTGGGAGGCCCCTGACCACCCCCAAGGTGTCCTCGATCGAAATTGTTGTGAAACCGATTCAAAACGTACTGCAACCTGTATGGTGCTCAAAGCTACGTATAACGACAGGAGTATAACTAGTCCCTTGCCACGATAAGTTTCGTAGGCCTTGATCTAAAGTTACTGTCGATCAGTTGGGATAAGTAACAACAAATCATGTACCCCTAAGAACAAAATAACATATATTTCAATAATGTTGTTATATACTGTGTTAAATTATTTACTTTTCGCTTGCGAAGTTAAAGATTTTAATGTGCTGCAGCGTCGGAAATAAATCATCAAAACTAATGTGTTATCAATTTCTATTTAATTCTGTTTCTTTTATTTCTGTTTATAAAGATCCACAAAAAACTGCAGAAACATGCCAAATTTTGCCAAGAATATAACAACTTTAACTATCTTCCAGAATTCAACAGCTGTTTAAATTTTATTTATTTTTAAATAATAAATTAAATTATATTAAAACAGATAAATGTTGAAAAAACTAAATTAGCATTATTTGTGCACAGATGGATATTAACATAGATTTCAATTAATTAAATAAAATGGATGTGAGAGTAAACTTTTATAATTTATTTTCTAGTTGAGGCAAATCTCCCTTTTTTTTAACACCCTTTTATAAGCTTCAATTGTATGTAACGGACTCTTTGAACTCAATTTTCACCCACTTTAAAAGGTCAGATTAATTCGAAATTTTACTCATTTGTCCAGGACCGATGACAATATAATAATTTAATAATTTTGTTCCATTGTCCTAATCAGGATCATCAGGATTAATGATTTCCCATTTTTGGATCCCATCCCACATTTGGTGGGTAATTCCAGATCCCATTTCCAGATTTGGTGACTAATTCCAAATTTGGCGACTCTAAAAGATTAAGTTACACAACTTAGTTTGATTAACTATAAAAGGGTGTTTTTTTAGTTTTTTGAAATCATAATTTACTACTGTAACACATTGTTAAAGTTCGCCTAAATAGTTTTATATTCGCTTTAATTGGAAAAGATAAATCACGAAATTTCTAACGAATATTTCTGTTAATCTGTTTTAAAGCCACTCTGCTTGGAAAAATTCGAAACTGAGAAATACACCCTAAAAACTATTATTTTGTAATATACACTAACATACACTCCAAATTATTATTCCAAGCAATGATTTTCGTGAAGTTCATCGATAACGGAGGATCGTTCCCACTATCGAATGACAATCTGTGCCCCAACCAGATTATCATTCGATTCGTCGTTAAATTCCGCAGTACGCCAATCATTCTGCTCGATACTCTTAACGATCACTGCCATTGATCTTGCATTGTTCGATCTTAGCTCTTAGATTAGAACATCGCTTTGCAGTAACATCAATTCAATAACGTATTGCCTTTAGAAATTGTTATAAGGGGGGAGTGGGTATCATCTCCATATATGTCATGTCGAATATTGTAAATCATGGGATGTAAAATCGCTCTTCTTGACTCCATTCATTATTAATGTTTTTGTTTTGACGTTACTAAATGGTATGTGACCCAAGATTGGATACATTTTATTTGTCACATGAAAAACCTCTAACAATATTTGAAAAGCACAGAATATATATATAAACAATTAGTTACTCAAAAAAATGTAAGGAGTAAGTTAAGTTTGGTTTAGGTATATAATTTGAATCACCTGTCTACTGGTCCATAATCATGTGCATTGCTAAGCTTTAAACAAATGAGCTGAAAATGAACTATCAATCAGGCCAGTTACTAGGCATAATACACTGATAACTTTTTTTATTCTCTTGTCATTGTTATGCGAGAAGAACAGATTTCCCCGACACATCCCACCTAAAGAGAAAACTCTTTTTTTCCCCTGTTGAGGATCTTTTTTAACGGTATTTAGAGATGGTAACTTTTCCAGTCCTTACTATATTTGATATACACGCCGTGTAGTCCAATTTCATTCTTGGTCCATGGCTCATGGCGAAGAGTATTATGCAAATTCCCTTTAGGTGAGGAACCACTTGGGCCGGAAGACTGACTAAACCTCATGCCTGTTGGTCCGCAGAAGAGGTATTTTATTTCCCTTCTACCACCTATTTATAAACAAATAGAGGTATTCTCCGATCCACCCCCTAGGGCCGCGTCCTGTAGCCAATGACAGCCTTGATCATCTATAGGTGACTCAGGGAATTGTAGCACCCACACCGTTTCACACTACCAAGCAGATACATTCGACCTGGAATCTCACAGACTGGAGTAAAATTGTTTTCAGCAAAACTCCCATTTTGAATCGAGCACCGATAACCAGTGAATATTTATCTGGAGATATTGAGCATAGTACTTGGATAATCACCTGACTGTCATCCTCCAAACAGCCTAACAACCAGAAGTTATGCTATGGAGCCCCGGTTCATTTGATGGTCGGATTTTGGTTGTTATCATTGTCTACTAGATTCTATACCCCCATAGTATTACCCTTTCAAAGACCCTGACATTATGCTTCAAAAGGATAATGCTCGTCATTACATGGCACATTTTCTTCTACTTCTTCCACATTTCCCTGATGGTGGTATCAACAGATCTCCTCCCCCTCCCCCTTTAAAAGGATGTTTGTACTCTGATGAGCAAATGTTCCTGACCATCCCAGGACCTCGCTTATCTAACTCGCTGGTTGGAACGTGTAGGGCGATTAATCCCATAGAAAAACATCTCAAAACTCTACGAGTCAATGGCCAGCCGGATAACAGCTTGCATCAGGGATAAATTGGAGTCAACGGATTGGTGATTTTTTTTTCTGTCTTAGCTGTATTCCTTGAATAAAACATTAAATTTATAAAATATTCTTAACGTTTTGTTTTTGATAAATGTATTCACATTCATAGATTTTCATTCCATTCAGATAATTTATTTGGGGGTATGTCGCTTTTCATGCTATATAATGCCTTTTTCACATTTTATAGTTTATCAGAGCTATTAAAATGCTATTGAAGCAAAAAGTAATTAAAATACGAAAACAAAAGTTTGCAAATTGTAATAGTTTCTCTTACACCAACTTTAGATTTAAAATATCTGCTCGCAGCACAGGCAGTTCTGTCTCCTCTAAAAGGCTTCCAAGTCAAAACTTGTCAGTTAAAACGTTCCTTAAGCATTATCAGTTCTTTCAAACTCCAATTTCCTTTTATAGCACACGAAAACTACTTGTACGACATGTGTTAGGAACAAATGCATTTCTTGGTAAACATTTCCAATGCTCTTTACAGGCGCAGTTAGAAACAAAGTATTTAAACAGTTCCATAACCAGCACATGTAACGTTACGAAAGCTATCGCTAAAACAGTTTCGCGCCGTGGAAACCTTAACAGTTCCCGGAAATCTATACACCCACTAAAAGTGTCGCGTGCCAACACTTTTCGCCAAAAGATCCTTCTACACCCCCCTCCTTTCGCGGCAGAACACTCACCCCCCTCCTTCTTGTTCTGCTTCCAGCAGCAGTAATTGAATAGGTGAACGAGCGGTTCTCAAATGCACATAAACGGATTATTAATGTTTCAACTTAGAAGACATTACGCCTCGCAAAGTTTATGTAAATGATAAAATGAGAGGAATGCACGAGCACGTCTGTCTGTCTGTCGCTCCTTCCCCCTTGGCGCACCCTATAATCACCCCCCTCTGCCTATTCTTTCCTCCCAGCAGGGCAAAATGTTGCACATTGAATTCTTTGAGAACTTAAAGAGAGCAACTTTTCTGCAATGTCGATTATGAAGTAGGGGGTAGAGGGGAAGGTGCGGAGGAAGAGCGCATTGCTTTCTTTGCAGAAGTGGGCTAAGTTCTTGTTTTGGAGTTATTAGCATGATTACTATTCATTTGTTATTGAGGGAGTGTATAGGGAAGTCAAATATCCTTCTTTCCCAGAATTTAACATAAAAAAAAGTGGTAATTTGGGTATAAAAAGCAAAATTATGCTTTTAGCAAATCATCTAGGCTATAAGTCGGTGTGGAACAAATAATTTAGCAGAATACCTAAAGGAACCGAGCACACTTCGAAGAGGGATTAGAGCTACAAACCGATCCCTCGAAACTACCAACCCCACATCCAGTCTTAAATGGAAAAAAAATCAAAGTTTACATTTTAAACAGCTGAAGTCAGTAAAATACCATATACAAATTTGAAGGTAAATATATACAAAGCAATAATAATAAGAAGAAAAGAAAACATAAAAGATAAGAGAAGGAAGGCAGAATAAACATTATTCCAACATTCTTACAAATACATCAAAAGGAATAAAATTATCCAATACAAATGCACCGTACAGACCCAAAGACAAAAAAAAAAAAAAAAAAAAACCGGAAACAAAAAAAAATATATAATTAAAAAAAAATGTTTCTTTCGATTCATGTATTCAGTTGAGACCCCATCACTTCTTGCTGATAATTTTTCCTCTTAATTTGCTCTTCAGTTTAAAGAAAAATGATTCAGCACCAGAAGGAGGATTATTCATTTAAGACCCCCTTTCCCATTTTTTTTTGAAGAAACAAAAGAAGAAAGCAGCAGCGTACAATAAATAAATAAAGAGAGAGAGGAAAGGGGGGGGGAATTTTTGAATTTTATTGGAGATATCTTTTTTTTTTTTTGCTTTATAAAAGAAAAAAATTAACCAAAAGCGATGGACCTAGCAATTTTTAACCAGCGTCAAGTGACGAGGGCAACACTTGAGCTGGTATCATCCTCTCCGAACTTCCACACCACGCCGACTGGAGGACTTTGAGACTCTACAGATTTAATGTGCATCACCCCCTCTACACGATGGGTTTTCAGTAGTACAAGGCTCTCGAACTCACGATACTTGGCACCGAGTCTGTATCTATGATTACAAGACTACCGTGGCTAAAGGTTGCACCACAACGCAACAAATGAATTTCTAGTGACGAACCTCATAATTTTGAACTAAAACACGTCATTAACATTTTGGCTGTGAGATATTAGTGAAGAAACTGGAAGACGTACAGATTATAAATTAGTAATTTAATTGGTAATCTGGTAATTTAATTGGTAAACTTAGAGAAATAAACACGAAGGTCAACTTGCAAGAAGTAGAACTCACGGAAATCAAGAAAAGTGAATGAAAATAAGAACGATTCCTACAAATTCTATGAGCTTTTCAATATATTATAAATGAACAAAATAAATTACTATTTTTAGAATCAAGTTATCTAGTCAGAAATAGTGAACCAAATAATAAACTAGTAATAAAGAATCTGAATTCCTACTTTATTGTTGTTATTTAATTGTAAAGCACATTAGTACATTAGTATTAGTTAGAGAATATTAAGATTAGTTAAAATAATTCAATAGCAATATCATTTCATTGCTTGATTTGAGGAACAATGTTATAGTGCTCAATGGATAATAATAATTACCTTACACAAAAATTTTCTTTTTAAAAGTGTAAATCGCATACTCACGTAGAAAGCTATCTTTGAAAAGTAAGATTATTTTCTGATAGAATTGCTTCATACTTTTTTCTTTACGATTATAAAAGTACTCATTACCTATTAGAATAAAATTATTGAATACATTCAAATACGGTGTTTACACGTGGTACGAATATGTTATTAAAATTTCTTATAAATTGCTATCTTATTTTTGAACCCGAGTTGAACTGAACAAAAAACTGGTGATGGAAAAAAAACCGTACCGTATGTTCATTTCTCTTACGCGTATTTGACTTTTTTTCTAAACAAATTTACTTAAACACAAAATCACAGAAGATTTGTTTGTTTTATTATCCGACTACATGCGAAACAATCTTTTTTAAAAAACGTGAAGACTTTTTTGTGGTTTCGAGATTTGTTTGAGAAATTATCTAAGAAAAAGGCTAAACCTGTAAAGAAAATAAAATTAATCTATATTAATAAAAGAACTTGATTTCGCGTGTTTTGGCTGTTTTGGCCAAACTAAAAAAGCAACCCATAAGTATGTAACTTAGCACGTAGAAACTGTAGGTCATGATGCTTTTAACCTCGAAGAGAAATTTTCGAAATTTGCCTTAAATTTTTTTAAAATTCAATTTTTAAGTGATTTTCCTACAAAATGGAGATATAACGTCATGTTACGTCACGCCTAACTACGAAACCTAATGTTTCGAGCAGATTTAAGGGAGATGGTTGCATATTTTATCATAAATATATTTATTTATGGTTGTATTTATTCGGAGGGTTTTATTCTTTGTAGCGAAATTACAATTATTTTTCGAATAAATCATCGTGTAAAAATTGTTCTTTCAAAATTTCCTTTTTCGGTTTGGCAACACGAATTTGTGTATAGTTTATTTTGCAATATCGGCTGATGGGAATCGTTCTTCTTAATTAAACATATTTTATCTTTTTTTGTAATTTCAAACAAAAGTGATGTAATTGTTCTCTTCCTGAAAGTTTTCAACTTTTATTTTTGCTAATATTATAAGTGTTTTGGATGCAGATGCACTATACACCTGTTTGGCATTCGGGTTTCTTCCCACCAATCTGCGTGGACGGTACCAAAAAGCCTATCTCAATACGGTCTCCAAAATGGGTACAATCAATCCCAAACGAAATATTCCTGCTGGCAATCTTTTACCACCATACTTTCAAAACAAGGCGTCGTCTTTTCTTCTCAGTAAGCGTTTTTTTTTATAATATATCTAAAATGGAGGGAAAAACAATGAGAACTAATATTTATTAATAATTTTTATGTGTATTATCGCATATAACGCCAACTTGACAAGATCTGCCCTGGCGAAACCTAAACGTACTAATTTCTAAAACTGTTTTATTTTTGTTTATGATTATTTCTTGTATATTTTTGTGGTTTGCAATAATACATGTTGATTGCGTAATGGAACAACTACCCTGCTTTCAAGGTCTAATGCTATTACTGTGTATTGGTCATTTTTAAAGATATTTTCATTCGATCGGTTGTTCTATTTCATTTTATAATCCTGATTCGTCTTTGCTTTGCTATGAGCATCAAGAAGGCCTGAGGGTCTCTTTTTAAACCTTTATGCTCTCTCTCTGAGAAAATATTTCTTCCCCCTCGTTGTTTTTTTAACTTTATGCTGATTTTTAAGGACTCAAAAGGGCAAAGAATTTGTACATATTAGTAGTTATCAGTTGTAAGGACCTTGTGTTTGCGGTTGCTTTTCAATTGTTCAATTGTAAACCTAAACATTGCGGGTATTGTCAATCTAGTTGTGCTTGGTTTACTATCCGTTTGATGTTAATATTACGTCACAGAAGGTTGTCGGACCAATAATATGTAAAGCTTAAGCTTAAATTCTTACCTGAATATTGATACTTTTCAGTGGTACTTCTTGACTACTTCCAACTACATAGCATGATCATTTGGTCAAAAGAGCTATTCCTATGACATTTCCTTCCATTGAAATAGAGAAAGGTCATTTCTTTTCTTCCTTTATTAGCAAATTCCTTGTTTCATCATTGTAGCAAAATAATTAAAAAAATCTAGCTGCAATTAAACAGAAAGAAAATGACAATCAATTCATACTAACTGGGATTAACAGATTGCAAATATTGTAATTTAAAATTTTTATTTACGCATAAGATTGTCATTTTTTTTTTATGTTTTATTTTATTTTGTTGTTGTTGTTTTAAGCTGTTTATGATGGTTTCATCAAAATCGGACTTTAGTTTCTCTTTTTAAGACTTCATATTTATTTTTGTTTATTTTATTTCTGTTTTAATTTTTCCTATTTAAGATTTCCTGTTCGTGTTTTGTTTGTTCAAAACTGTTTATGGTAATTTCATCAAAACTAGAGCTTAATTTTTCTGTTTTAGATAACCTTTTAATTTAAATTAATGTTATAATTTCTATTTCAGTGTACATTTTTATATTTGTTTAGTTTCTGAACTATCCTTTTCTTATTTATCATTGTAGTGTACGTTATTTATGTGATACCATGACTCAAAAGTTAATTTTCAGCCAAACAACAATCTGTGAAGTCTTTTGTAATGGATCATGATTACTTATTCATAAACACAAATATCAGTGAGGTTTTTAGACAATGAAATTGCTTTCACTTCTTTCCTGCTTTCGTTCTCAGCTTCAAAAAAAAATATGTTACAAAGTTTCTTTTGTTAGGAAAAACTTTATTGTGTACGTTTCTTTGTTCATTGGCAAATTCCAAATGTCACTTATTGCAACAATAAAATAGAAAATACTAGTTAGTAGTATAATAAAAATAAAATACTACTAAATTTAAATTAATTGCTATTAACGGACTTAAAATATTTGAAACAATCTACCGTCCATTTATGTCAACAACTGGTATTAACCAGTTTTTCGCATGTTTTCTACATGTTTCTATATTTGTCAACTTGGTTTTTCTATCTCACCGATAAATACTCCTCTTATGTTCTCCTGAAAAAAAGATAGTCAACATTATTTATCAAGAAGATTTTCACTGAGACTATGGATATGATTGAATGGACAACAAAGTAATTTTCTTTTGCACTTTCAAGTTCAGTGTTAATGCAATTGTTTTGTCGCGTACGGCATCATGGTTTAACTTTCTTCTGACAATCTATTCTTCATATAGATTTTTGAAAATTTTATACATATACATTATATACATTTTTTACATGTGCATACTTTTCTATGACGTTTTCTTTGGTTGGAAAAAAAATTATTGCCTTTCTTCCTTCATCATCAAATTTTATGTTCTCATTATTACAGGAAAACAAATCAGATGCTGATCAATGAAGATCAGATTTTTCGTCACATGGCATCATGATTTAATTTTGCTTCTGACAATCGTGAAATACATAAATCTATTTATACCAATTGTGACCCAAAAATGTTTGTAGAAAAAAAGATACAGCTTGATAAGATTTTCTCAT
>BMAV01009240.1:58856-74525 GCA_019973955.1 Trichonephila inaurata madagascariensis
ATATATATATATATATATATATATATATTTCAATTATCACTATAGCTATTTATCATTATATTTTTCTCCTTTGTTTGCTCTTTACAACAGAATTACAATCATTTTTAATTGAAATATCGCAAAAAAAGTATTCTTTAAAAAATTAAATGATTTACATGCAACATAGTTTGTTATGTCTTTCATTTGGTTCATTGTGGTTTATTTTCAATATGGTTTTTTTTTCAACGTAGGCCTGTTTTGTCTGTTTTAGATAGTTTTTTTTTATTTTGGTTTTTACTAATTTAATTTTTTTAATTATTTTATTACATATAAGACTCTATATTAAGTGTAATATAGATGTTAAATGTATTATATCCATTCTTCATGTTAATTTAGTGCTACACAGAATTTAATTTAAGAGTTTATTTCAATGTAGGCCTATTTTATCTGTTTGAGATTCTTTTTTTTTTTTTTTTAATTTTAGTTTGTACTAATTTAATTTTTCTCCAGTAGAAGGTTTCTTAAATATGTTCTTTATGATAGTAATTCATTGAAACGGTTTAACATAATTTATTTTTTTCTCTCGGTTTATCTCTTTCGGGTTGTTTCACTTATAGTTCCCATAGCTGAAACATGCTACTGTTATTACTTTTCTGTTATAATTTTTATTTATATTTTCATTCTTTCATTTCTATTTACCTTTTCAGATGTTCTAATTTTCTCTCTTATATTCAAATATATGTTTTTATGAAATTATTTACTGTGAGGCCAAAGTAAAAAAAAAATTATAATCCTTATAATCATTTAAAATTATTTATAATGTGAACAATCCTTAAAAAAATTATTTTTAATTTTTGGATACGCTGTTTTGTAACGGTTTTACCCTCTTTAAAAAATATCATGTTTTCTATAAAAAGCTGAATTTTATTTATTTTAACCCGTGCGAAGAACGGATATTTTAGTACTAGTTTACGGATACTGGTACTAGTACGGGTACTAGTTTTGTAATTAATGCTCTGAAGGCTCTCGGTTCTACTTTACTTATCCATTATTCTTTCCTCAACATCATTATCGACCGACATATCTAATAATTCCTAATTGAATGTTTCAATATTGGATTAACATCTAATTTTGAAAAGGTAGTAAATGACTATGACATTAGATTCAAAAAAATAAAGTTAATTTACGTCATTAAATTTAATGAGTTCCTTAACCCTTACATAGAAAGCACCAAAAGAAATTATAAACCACCTGTAAGAAATCAGTTGAATAAAAGAGTTAAGCCCATTTAAAAAATCTATTCGAATTTAATGCCTCAAAAAAATTCTTACTTGTAGAATTAATTAGAAATGACGCCAACTTGATCGGTATAACTTCAAATACCTCGTGATAATTGCACATGTAAATAATTAAAATAAATTATCAAATGATTTATTATGAAAAACATGTTATAGATATAAAATTAAAGCCCACACACGCAAATAATGATAGCATAATGGGTAGAATTATTTTCAATCTAAACATTACGAAGCGTGAAATTTTAAATATTCAAATTTTTGGTAATAATTAAAGTTTGATTACCAAATTAAATAGAATTTTGAAATTTCTTTTAGTGTAATTTTCATTTAAAAACGTCGAAATTTCTATTCGTTTGAAAGAATATTTTTTTTTATAAAAATGGTTATTGAAATAATGCATAGTAAGATTTTGAATTTTCATTTCATGTGAAACATGTAAATAATTCTTTCTAGTAAATATACAATCTTAGCAAATTTATGTACAGTCACATTTATACACCTCAAATGTAAAATGTCTTTTATTTCTTCCTTTCTCTACTCCCCTCCCCCCCATTTCTTTCTTTGGCCAATGTCAAATGTAAAAGTAATTATCTTTAATTTTTCTACTCTTCAAATAGAAGCCATAAAATACTTCTAAAAAAAAGGCAGAGAAAAATAAATCTTATTTCTGTTTAATACAAATATTACTGTCACTTTAAAGTTAGAATACTTTCTTATCTGCAAAGATAGCTTGATCGAAGCATAAAGCCTGATAAATTCGTTTCCGATTAACATTTTTGAATTTAAGTGTCACAAGAGTTGTGATGCATTTGAAAGCTTAAGTTTCCCATCTACTTACGACTTAACATTCGCAATTTTTAATGGATTTCTACTTTACTTCTTAAACCTGGATTGCTATCTTTATCAGAATGCATTAAAGAACATTCGAAAGAACAAATGTTAATAATGATGGTAAACTTCTTATGAATTTTTTTTACAATTTTTGAATGTATTGTCTACATTTGCTTTCATTTTTTGTCTCTTGGAGTTAGAAATATTTGAATATATTTAAAATTATTTTTTGAGTCTAAAAATATCGTAGAAGACATATAATTCCAAAGACATTGACATTACTTTTTACACTTTCGGATGAGTGTTATTTTTGCCATTAAAGGAAGTAAAATAGTCTAAATTTGAGGAAGAAATAAAATTTCATAGAGTTATCAATTTCGTTTATGTATTCCTAATGACTGGAAGGGAAATGCTTTGAGGCTCTCACATATCAAACATTTTAAATTCGGAACCAAAAACCTCGTTCCAGAACTGTTGCCAACAATGGCAGCACCTAATTCAGAAGTGTGTAAATGCTGAAATACCTATTTTGATGGCGATACTGTCTCGGAGAACTGATTCTGTAAGTATAATTATTTATTGGAAAAATCTCGTTTTTTTGTGTCACACCTTGTATGTATTATTTCATATACAGAAACTTTCATTATTTATTATACTCTTCCGGATGCACTTTATTGCATTCAAATCGATACACTAATGCAGGTTTGAGAAAGAAAGTAAAATTTCCCTTAACCACTTCCCTGATTTGCCCGAACACAGCTAACGCACTTGAAATGCCATTTCTCTGTTTTACCCGAGTACCGCTCGGGCAACACTTTTTTCTACTCTAATCCTCTGATTTGCCTGTATTTTTTGTTCTTTTAGTGAGCAATGTTTCTAGTTGATGTCTCTAATAGTCGAGTAAGATTAGGATTACGAAAAAAGGTCTAAGCTGGTTTCAAGGTTAGGTTTTACTCTGCATTCTTTTAGACCAGATAAGGTGGGAATTTTGTTTATACTAGATGTTTGTTTACTAGAATTTTGTTTTTATTTACTGCAAACTATGAACACTATTTCTTTTTAATTTGGAGCTTAAAATAGAAGAAAAATGTGTGATTTTGAGAGGCTCATAACAGAAAATAATTCTGATATTGACCCAGGTAGTGAATCTAAAATTTCTGTAAATGACCCTAGAAATAATGAAAGTTTGTTATCAGACTTCTTTTGTGGCATATATAGAATGGATACGCATCTTACAAATTACCCAATATAAAAAAAGGCAAGAAATAATACAAAATGTTATTCTTCCATCTTTTAGTTTCATCATTGTGGAATGCTTTCGTTTTATATCAGAAACTGTGAGGAAAAATTATCTTATTTGAATTTTGGACTTGGTATTATGATATTTGAAAGACATGGGACGATAAATGAGAAAAAAAGACGACCAGGAATTTAGCCCAGTCCCTTACGATTGACAGAAAAAAGAGTTTTTAGAAGTGATTTCTCCCACCGACAAAAAGTTGAGGCTAACAAGGCTATGTTTTGTGTGTTGTTCGAAAAGAAAAGATTTTGAATAACGGGTAAAAAAAGAAACACGATATTTTTGTCCCGATTGCGATGTTGGGGTATTCTTGTCTCCCTGTTTTAAAATTTATCACATAAAAACAGAAATTTAACCCTTTATGTACCGCATTATGATTTACTGCAGTTTTTTCATGCTTTTTTTTTTTTTTTTTTTTTGATCCCTACATTGAAAATAAAGGGATATACATAAACAAAATACACAACTTTGGGAAATTTAATTTGTTAGAACTAATTAATTAAAGGTATTTAATTATATACCCTGTTCACTTAAAATAAACAATCAAATAGTTTTCTAAGGTCTTCATTAACATACGAAAAAAATGAGACACTAAAATTTTGACATTAACTATTTTTTCGGGACAAAAATGATAATCTTCGCAATACGTTGAAAGCACCGTCAGCTGAAAACGCAATTTCTGCTATAAAACTATTCGCCTTCCCGCTAAAATACTCATCATAGAACCCGTGTTGCCATATATCTTGGAAGAGTGGATTTCAAAGAATATTCCTGCTAAGTATCGTCAGAATATTAGTAAAAATGGTTATTCTATGTAATTTTAAAGTGAATGGCACTTATAAGTACCGTCGGTACATAAAGGGTTAGGAGAATAATTAACTGTAAGTACAATATTATCTCTTTAAATCTAACATATATTTTTGTGAAGTGTTCTTTGAGTTTGCTTATTTCTTCAGAAAAAAGCCAATTTTAAGTAAAAATATGTTTTTTCAATGAAAATGAAAATTAGCATAATTCTTTAAATTCAATATTTATAACATTTCTGACTGATGAGTTGAGTTTATATAAGTGATTCCATCTTAAAAATGTTTATAAAAAATATGCTTATTTTTTGACATATATGACGGAAAAAAGAAACAGTTAAGTGGTTAATAGGATTAGCATTTCATTCATGAATGCAAAATAGCCCCAGGAGCTTTAAAGCTTCTATGTAAAAGGTAATACTTTGCAGCACGATAAACTTTATTTCCAATCAGACTGTAGTTGTTTTAGCAGAGGGGTCATGGTTAGAAATTTAGTGGCCAACCATGTACGAATCAAGACGCAATTGACTAGTTATTTAGGCTCAAAGCAATAGTGAACCAAACTGCTGCCCAATTTGGTCTATTTACAATTAAAAAAAAACCACCATGAATTAATGACTAAACTCTAAATACACCTTAGATTTGATTCTAATTATATTAGAAGAAATGAAGCAAAATTATTCAATCGAAACTTTTTTTTTCTAACACTGATTTCGCAAAAACTGCCTTACGAAACAGCAAAAGGCTCTGCATGTCGAAATAAATAAATCCATCCTCAAAGCTAGACATAACTTGATGTTGAAGATAAGAGTGAAACATCAACTCGAGAGTGCCCTTCTTGTCACATGACAGCTGCTTAGAATTACGACTCTGTTTCAATAACTATCACCTAAGTCGTTCCAGCGAGTATTTCATTTAAACCGAACTAGACCGAATCAACCGATTGCAACCGAAAACCAGAATTTACCCCATTTGAGTTTTTTTAATGACCGTATTTCAATGGCCGTGGTAGCCAAGTATTCATGGTCGTTAACTCGTAGCAGTCAGTTCTTCAGTCACGGGCTCGAAACCTAGCGCCATTGATGAACCACCGTGTTGAGAAGCTGATGCATATTAAATCTGTCGAGGTTCAAAGTTTTCCTGTTGAAAAAGTGTGGAAAGAGGACTATCAGCTCAGATGTCATCTTCTCTCGATATTAGTTCAAAATCACGAGGTCTGTTAACAATAGCCTTCATGTTGCTTCAAAGTGCGAAGTAAACTAAGTCAAAATCTCAAGAAAATTCAAAATTTCCAAAGTAGACAAATATTAAACCCACTTAGATAATAAAAAGAAAAATATAAATTCATTTTAATTTAGCTTTTAAAAGTAGCTTTTTTGTAGTAGCTTTTTTAAGCAACTGCAAATACAAAAAAATTATAAAGTTTATAATTGATACAACTTTTGTAAGATTATTTTAAATAGAATGAATTGGATATATATCCTAGAAAAAAATATTTCTTCATTTTATTCCTAAAATTTTAAAGCATACGATAAAAAAAAAGTCTTTCGAAATGAAACAGAATACATTTCAGAATATTTTCTATGTTCATTAGCTACACTTTCCTCCCTGACTGTTAACTTACAGACTTTTTTAATATCTGCTTAATGTGCGAGGTTTTTCTTAGCATAATATTAAAGAATAGAACTAAAATCGGAAAATTTGTAATTCCGTAAATGTCCGTAATTCTGATGTTTGTCAAATAAGATCCATTACAAATTTGTCAACTTGCATCCACTCAAAAATTGACATATTTGTAGAGTAGTGGAGAGTGCCAGAGAGAATTGTTTCCGCGACCCCTGCTCTTAAAACATTAATATTCTATTTTGACTTCGTTACCTTTTAAAGAGCAGCGTAGTTTGCAATACTACTTATACATCTATGAGTCAATGCATAGAATATTCATCTATTTGAGCAAAATATAATAAACGGATGTTCGTCAAAGCTCTATATGAAAGTTAGGACACTTACTACCTGTATGTGTTTCGAGGTTGTATTTGGGTCTCTGACGATAGGCAAAAATATGCGAAATTTTGCAAACGTAATAAAGGAATTCTCAGTCAATTACTACAATGTGATATTTATTGCAGTGGCGTAGCTAGACCGAAACGGACCCCGTGTCAAAATTTCTTTCACACCCTATTTGGGGCCTCCCTAATATATTAATAATTTTTTTCTCATATATGTTGGGGCCCCTGTAGATCCGAGGCCCCGTATCCTTGATGCTGTTGATACGGCGGTAGCTACACCCCTAATTTATTGGCATATAATTTGTGCGCATTCTTTATTAAAAGACCATTTCACAGAGCGACCAGTTTGCATCTATGCCAGCATTTCCCAAAACCAAGGGGGGGTTGATAACTCTAGGAGGGGGGCGTGAGGATATTGAAAAGTTGAAAACAAGAGATTATTTTAAAACAAATTATAAATTTACTGAAAGTTAGCAAACGAAATACATTCTGGCAAAATAAAAAATGAAATACAAATTTATATTGATATAAAACACTTATAAAATACATTGTGCAGTAATGATACATTTATAATTAATTTAACTATACTAAGTTAAAAACAAGTTTAATAATTACCAGTGACCCCATGGGCTTGTCATATATAAAATTATATGCAAAAATTAACACTTATCTCGATAATTTGTATGGTTTATAATTTATCCCTTAACTGCCGACTAAAAGTTACGCGATTCGCTCCCCAATGCCACCGTTTTTCTACACGTAAGCGAGTTATGTGGTATATTGGGGGAGAGAAAAGTAATAAATAATCGATTCCTTTGAAATAAGTAAATCCTTAGCAAACATTGTCAAGGTCCTATTAATGCATTCCAAAGCCTTCGGAATAACCTTATGGATAGCAGTACAGAGAGAAGACGTATATATACGTCCGGGACAATTAACGTTTTGGCTGAGCAAGACATTTATATACGCTGGTGGCATTTAATGGGTTAAAGTCGTATTGCAGTTTTAGCTTCAAAGTATAGTATTTTTGAATTCAATGCATTAGATTTATGAGGGGGGGCGATGAAAATTATGATTGGATATTGGGTCGCAAAGTATTGAAACTTTGAGAAGCACTGATCTATGCGAAACTCAAATCCCCACACTGAGAAGATATTACAGAATTTCAACCGGAATTCTTATAAACTTGATTGCAAGCCCGAGAATTCATTCTGAAGCCAGAACCTGAACCAGTTTTAATTAAAACAAATAATCGCGCGTGCTAAAACTCAACCGCGTATTTCCAATTTGACTCAGGACGCTTTTCCCAGAATGAAGGAGTGCGTTTTCTTGAAAAATGGAACGGAGGGTAGGGAAGGGAAGGGGTGGTTTATGAGTATTACCATGCAAAGTGCAGCGGGCAAAACTGTTCGGGAAAGGAAAGAGAGCGCTCTCTCTTTCTCTCTGCCTCAAATTATAGCAATCATAATGACATGAGGAGCGAATCGCGTGCAGTTCTGACAAACGCCGCTCTAATTAAATTGATTCCAGAGGAAAGGGTTACTGGAATTTGGCGATTTATCTCTATTTGGAAGAAAAATTTGCTTAGCCAGCCACTAAAAAATTAATATTTTACTCGAATATATACAATCGAAAAGATCTTATCCAACACGACAAAGATATAACAACTTACTTTTGGAAATTGTTGCAACTGCTCAGTATTTTTTTTTTTTTTTTTTGTGATTACAGTTTGTCATCTAACAATTTTCTATTGCTCGTGACAATGCCGATTGTTAACATCTAAGTGGCGCCCTCTGGCGATGCACTTGTGTTATAAAAAATAATTATTCATTTAATTTATCTTGTAAAAAAAAGAAATTAAGTTTTTAAGTTTCTACTTTGAATATCCAACCAAATATACATATTGCTAACACATTTAAGTTAGTTTCTTTCTTCTAGACCAGAGGTGCACAACATGCGGCCCGTCGGTTAATTTTATGAGATTCGCGGTGATCGATAGTGATCTGTAGTACCTAAACTAGAGGCCCAATGGTCGCTTCCACGCCACAAGTCCGGGGTTCTATCCTCGGGCTGGGCAAGGCTGACTCAATCTCCCTTCAGTGGGTTGATAAATAAGTACCAAGCTTGCTTGGGGACTAAACACTGGGGGTTTTACTTCAAACTGACCACCTGATTGGGATATCTGCTCTTGCTCCTCGATCACGTATACTGAGATGTGCTCAGTAAGTTTTGGACCTTAGGGGCTGTTGCACCACTGAGTTAAGTTTAGTTTTAGTACCTACACTGTGCAACAGCATCTCACTCAAGATTTTATATTATGAATTGTAATGTGCGACCTTCGCCAATTTCAGCATCTCCTAATTCGCCCCTCACGAAATGGAGTTATGCACTGCTGCTCTATTCTTAACTTTTTAAAGCAAGTAGTTGACAAGAAAAGTTTAACTCGGAAATTAAAAATTCCTTTCGAAAAGGTTTTTCCTTCGTTTTCGCAACAACTGGTTTTCATTAGTTGTTATAGCCACCGCAACATTCTCCTCCCCACCCCTCCTCAGAAGATAGTTTAAGTTTAAAAAACCCCACGTATCATTTATATTAAACAGAAGTATTCGTTTTTCTCGCATTTATCTTAGAAAATTAAGATTTTGGATTTTAAATTTGAAGAGACTGAACAGTTAAAATTACTAGTCTCTTCTAATTAGTACTTCTAACAAGAATTTCAATAACTATATATTAAAAAATCTCTTATACAATTAATAAGTATAAAATATTGTGACTAAATACTAGAATAAAAAAAAGCTTATAAACAGAGCAAAACAATAACATTAATATAAACTACTTAAGTCTCCAAATTTCGCAAAAATGAATAGCAACAGTCAAAAATTGTTCATTTAATTTATTGAAAATTGCAAACCATTTTTTTTTTTGTATAATGTACAACTTAATGACGGCTAGACTTTGCTACCTATGTAGTCAGACATTTGCTTTCATTACATCCCATGCATGGAAAAGCCATTTCGAGCCCATGGTTGCCAAAGGCTCTTCTTTATTGAAATGAAATTTCGAATTTTAACACCAATTTGTGTCAAACGATTGATAATGACATTATTAATAAAATTATAGTCGTTTCAAAAACAAATATATCAAGACTTGTAATTATAAAATACTATACTGTTCGAATTAATTGGGATAAACATATTTTTCTTGTTTGAGTTGGTATGTGATTACTAGTGATGTCCTGAACCTCAAGCCTATTATATCTGCCTTTAGGTAGCGTGACATATCTACTTTGACTATAATTTATTCATTTTAACGTATCAGGAGCTCAGTTGTGAGTCTTTCAGTGGGCAGCTGGTAATTTTAATTTTGCTTTCGGTATAAGACGTTTTACTTTTACTTGTTCAAATACGGATATTACTCTCCAAGGGGAACCCTTCTAAAATAAATCGCTCTCAATGAACACACTTCTATGACTATGAGAGATGTAACTATGGTAGTTGGTGTGATGGAATTAAGTGTTTCAAGACAATTCCAAATTCTGGATCATCGTCTCCAAAAAGAAATGCGCGCAAGTGGAAAACTGCTTCAAGAATTAATAAAATTTTAATAAGTAGCAAAATAAATCCAAGAAAGACAAGCATATACCTTTGAATGGATTTATTGGATAATGGTGTTGAAGTGAGTATCACAACTGCACGGAAAAGGCTTCTGGAAGGTGGCCTTAAGGCAACAAGACTGAGGGAAAAAACTACTTCTAACTCAGAAAATGATGAAAAAACGTTTCGCATGGGCCAAACAGTACCGATTATGGACTGTTAACGACTGAAAGAGGGAGATTTTGAGTAATGAAAGATTTATTTGTGCAGGGATACAAATCAAGTGCAGTTAGACGAAGTGAAGTTGAAACTGTATTTCCATACCCTATCCAACAGATTGTAAAACATCCTTCTTAGCAGATGTTTGGGGGATTTATCAGAACAAATAGCCTTGAAAGCTTAGTTCGGCTTAAATACTGATGAATTATGTCAAATATATAGAAATATTACGTAATAGGATTATTCCATTCATATAAACATTTGAAGGAACATTTCAATAAGACTTGCCCCTTTATCACAATTCAAAATGGGTCCATACTTTTATGCTGATAAAAGTGCTCGATTGGCCTGAAAATTCCTCAGACTTAAATCCTATTCAAAACTGATAGCATATTCTCAATAACTGATTCTCTAAGATGGATCGCGCACGATAACAGAGAAATGATAAAAAGGGTTTTACTAGTGTGTTTCCAAGATGATGAAATCAAGTGCGCTACTCAAGTGGAGTCAATGCTCCACTTGAAAGGAAAGGAAGACATGCTTCGTACTAATATATAGATTTTACAGTCTATATAAGGTATGTAATGATAAAAAGCTAAGGTTTCAGAAAAAAATCACTTTTTTCCCATGAGTCCCAACTAATTCGAAAAGTGTAGTAGTTTTTAACAAATTTGATGCGGATGCGATAATTTTTTTAAAAAAAAAAAATGAAAGAAAATATTTGATAAAAGCTTGTTTATTGAAACGGTTTACATAACTGATTCATAAAGTAGAATTTTGTTTTTTAAAAAAAAACTAATATTTCTGCAGCTCAGGTTTGGACCTTGGAGTTGGTAGTACGAATGTCTGATCTGCATCTTGTTTGCATATTTAATTATTATTTGTTTGATAAGGTTAAAAAAATTAGGACTTTAATTTGTATAGTAATTATAAAAGAGTCTATCAGTTTATAAAAAATCATTAATGGGTAAAGAATGGCAGGTTATATATATAGCCAGATCTATGTGGGAAAAATGTCAAGGATGCCATCAAAAAGGTTTTACGACTCTACAAGAAAAATTTGATGGCTCTTATGGCAGGAAAAAAAAGGAGAGAGAGATTTTGTTATTTGCTATCTTATTTTTGCTTTTTGATTATTATTCCATAGTACTAACCAGTTCTTCAATATTTTCCATATTTTAGTATGTGTGTGGTATGTGTGTATGTGGTGTATGTGTGTGTTGTCCTGTAGTCTCTCTATCCATTGGATAGATTGATATGATCACATATCTTCTAGGGTGACAGTCGGATTTATATTTTTACATTCTATTCTCATTCAAATAGGCTATTTGATTTGATTTATAATAATATCGCCTTCTAAAGCAACATGAGGGCTATTGGTGATGGGCTTCGCAATTCTGAACTTCAATCAAGTGACAAGGACGACACCTGAGCTTGCCACCAACTCTCCAAACCTTTACACCATTTCATAAAGGTCCCAAAAATTGTATGTAATATATAAAAATTAAGTTATGTACATGAATAATTATTGTACATAATGTGAAAACACAGGATTTGTAAAATATAGTTTGTTTTCTTGTGTAATTATATCTTTTATTTTTACTAAGTTTTTTTAAATGAATTTAATATCACCGTGGTACTTAAGTAGTTCTGGTCACGAACTCATTGACGACATTGTCGAGTCAAAGTTTAGAGCACTAGTGCCACTAAAGACTCGCCGTGTAAAGGGGCTGGTACACTTTAAATCTGTCAAGACCAAAAGCTCTCTCATTAGCATGGCGGGGAAGTTTGGAAATTTGATGCTAGATCAGGTATTGTCCTCGACACAAAATTACGAGGCTCTTCATCCATTAACCCTCGCCTTGTCTTAGACTGCAACATAAATAAAAAAATTTTTTTAAAAATAACCTATTTAAATGCAAATTCCTTTTCTGACCTATTAGTCTAGAATATCCTGTCGCCAATAGACTTAATGTAGCTTCAAAGTGTGACGTTGATTTACAATCAATCGATTCTTAAAAAATATGCGTGGCCTAATTAAGTTAGAACGACATCGGATTCTTAGAAACCACAGATTGTTCCTTGATGTTTCAGCCATTTGTGTGATTAGAAATAGCAGTCATTCATATGAATATTATCGTGGGTCAAGAATGATTTAATATATGAACTTTTTCTTAGATGGTTTGGAAGAGACATTCATAAAGCAACATTCATATTTTCAGATTTGACAAACAAAAATTTGATAAATCAGTTAATAAATAACTGATTTACCGGAAGATTCATGCTTTATTTGTAGATATGTTTACTATAGAAGCCCTTGCTTTTTTCAGATAAATTTTTAAGAAACATACGGAAATATACTTCTGCCATAACTGCAACAATATTAAGAAATATAATAATTTTTTACTGTCTATTAACGTAGCTTATTATTTTTTAAATCTATTAAAATATTTAAGAAAACTCAAACAAAAAATATATGCGTATGTCTGTGTGCGTGTGCACGTGAGTGTATGTGGATATAAATTTCTACACTGTTCTACCTTTTTAGAAAAATAAAACCCCTAAAGTATAAAAGTTCTATACATTTTTGAATTTTTGAAACCTTTTTGTACGTAAAACTGTCGAGCACATAAAAGGGAAAACTGCTTTAGGAATCCCCCAATTTTAAACTTTAATAAGAATGAAAATACATAGTTATATAAACTTACAGAGATGTTTCACTGTTGATATTTTTTTATAGTACATGATGAAGCTGATCGGTAAATAATTTTTTGTCGTGAAATTGCATGTACAAATTACATTTACACAAATTAAAACGAGGAAATAAAACTGAAAATTATAGGTATGATACTTTTTTCAAATGTGTGAAATTTGTATATATTATCTCCAATATGTTCATGTAAAAATAAATCATATAATATAAAATCATACAATAGTGATCAGAATATCCATCATTGCTTCTAATTTTTCGGGACTGGCCAGAAGCAATAGTACTCATGAAAATTTGGCAAGGGTGGAGCTTTTGTTATATGGATCCAGATGACACAGTATTTGGAACACCGGAAGGCAAAAGTATGATTCGGCTTTTATCAGCCACATTATTCCTGGGGAGACAAGGACACATCTAAGCTTGCACTCTACAAAACTTCAATGATTATTTCATATAAGGCATTTCTGAGAAACTCTATGTGCATTCAGACATCCTTGACACATCCATTAAGTACCTAACGCACTGACATTAGATGTGTTAACAAGTTTTTTGTGTGATTATAATTCTGACGAGGAGAAACTGTGGAAAACGTTCGAGATATCTTTGGATGAGAATTCCAAGAGAGAAGTGGCCACCGTTTGGCGGTTTTCTGTGCAGAGCAACCCTTGGGGTAAAAGTTCCGCATCAAACGATACCGCTGGGAGGCCAACATGAGAGGAGGCCTAAACGCTATCTTAAAAGGAGGCCGGGGATTCGTAATAAATACCCCGGGCGAGCGTGGGAGCGAAAAGTTCATCCTCCGCTTTCTTCGCGTGCGCCCTCCTCCCACCCCTCGCGTGCACTGCACCCCCTGTGGAGTGCTTACCGAAGAATTTTCCCTAATAGAGCGCCAGTCATGCATACCATTACATCGGCCCCTGTCACTGGATGAGGGGGGAGGAGGCAGGTGGTTCCATCTAAAAGCACAGATGACACGCGAATAGAAGCCTTTTCTTCCGAATCTCTGCAATGTACCTCCTTAGTTTCAATTTTCTAAATAATATTTAATCTCTCTCTGCCGCAGAAGCTTGGCTGACTCGCGTGCCTTTGGAAAAGGGATCAACCCACTCGGCCTATAATCGGTTTTCAAAAACTTGTTGATCTTTTGAGGGATCTTTTTTTTTTTAATAAGAAGAAAGAATAGTGGTTTAGAGGGAATATACTAAAAGACGATTATTGTTTTAGTCTTTGGATTTTTATAAGACTGGAGGATTGAAGTCTCTGGCGTAACTAGCCCTGAGGGGGCTCTGTATCAAAATTCCTAGTGGGGTCTTTATTGAAACTGGAATTTCTGGCAATGGGACTATTGAAAACATTTTACAATTTTTGCTTGCATATGTTGGGGCCCCTGTAACTTGAGGGCCCCGTATCATTGGTACGGCGGTAGCTATGCCCCAGAGTCAAGTCCTAGTACTGATTTTTCATATAGAGGTCATGGTTGTTACGATGGCACGGAATCACTTTGCACTAATTTCTCCTTGATTTCTGAATATTTATAACGATGTCGTGGTACATTTTGCAAATATCTTTTTGTTTCCAAAATATATGTATATGAAAACTAATTTGTTTTAAGTTTAGGAGAAAAAGAATAATTTACAGCAATAAAGAGTAAAAGAACTGGAAAATTATTTTTATCAATGTAGAACTTTTTAATGGAGGATTCTGGGCCTACTGTTGACGAAGATTGTTGAAGATAGAGAACTGTACTGAATTTAATATTCAATTACAACTCTATCTTGACTCCAATTATGATTCCTTCAGTTATGACTTTCGTCATGTCGCTTTGATGTGTTTCCTTTTAAGGACTTGTTATCTACGATGGGGCTGTGGTAGACTTGTGGTCAAGGTCATGGACTCATGGCTGGCGTGTCATGAGCTCGAGCCTAGTACCGCTGAAAATCAGCCTAGAGGGGACCATTGCACGTTAAATCTGTTAAGGCTCAAGCATCCTCCCGAAAGTGTGGTGTGAAAGTTAGGAGAGGGTGACAGCTCAAGAGTCGACCTCGTCACTTGACTATAGTACAAAATGACGAAGCCCATCATTAATAGCCCTCGTGCAGCTTTGTACGGCGACGTTAATCTAACTGTCGCACTTACTCTCGTTATCCACGACTTAAAATGTTCCGGGATGGGAGCATTTGGATATTGAGTTACATTTGGGTTTTGTTTTGTTTTTTACATTATTGAAGCTTAAGATGTCGAGGTAGACCGCGAATAATTGACTGTGCAATTATACCGAAATATTTCTTAGAAAAATTAACATGATAACAATGTCTACCCAGGTAATAATTTCTTTACTCTCAATGTAAAAAAAAAATAATGCTAATACGCAGCGTACCTTAAAATGCATGAAAATTAAGTGTTATTTATCCTTGAATAGGTTTTTTACTATTATCCATAAGAATAAAGAAATGACACAGATTCAATGATTCTGCATTTTCTTAAATTAAAAGAAAGACTTTCAATGCAAAAAGAGATGAAATTGATCCTTTATAAAGATAAATATTTGAAATGGCTTCTACATTGAATCAAGTTATTTAATCTAATTTACGTATTCAAAATAAAATGCTGGGGAATAGCAAGATAGATATTGGAAGCGAGACAAAAAAAAAACCCTACTTAAATGCAGAAAATATACTCTTTCAAGTAGAATATTATTTTGAGAGATAAAATGTACTTTTTTTCAGATTATTTGCTGGAAAATTACAAAAAAAAGTTAAAATCCTATTATTATCCTCACCCTTGATTATCGCTAATTTGGCGAATAAATTTTTGTCTCCATACAGAAGTCTAATTACTATTAAAGCTTACCCTCCAGGTTATTTTTTATATTATTACTTTATTATCTCTATTGCAGTCAAGAAGCTCTCTAGAGAATTTCTTTTACT
>BMAV01009240.1:92342-128366 GCA_019973955.1 Trichonephila inaurata madagascariensis
TCACAAAAGGAGAATATTTTGAAAATGGGTCATTCTATGTTCCTTTTTTGTCTAAATATTGTACTTAAATAATTTTTTATTTTGTAATACTATTCTTCAAACAACTTTATATGCATTTTCTAATATTAGTGACACTAAATATTATTAATATTATCCATTTATACGCTTTTCCAAAATCACGGTTCCGAACGCAGTAGGATACCTTAAGTGTTACTATAACCTATACTAAGCACGAAACACGATATTAATGTGTCATACTTCTCAACATCTTTTTATCAAATTCCTCAATATTTTTTTGAAGAAAATATTTTAAAAGCCTCTTCTAACATTCTTGACTGTAAAAAATTGCTGCAGAGTCTGTCTGAGTACTCTAAGGAAATCGTCTTGCAGTGGATCCCTGGACACTGTGCAGTAACTGATAATGAGTTAGGGGACTACCTAGCAAAGAAGAGGGAGCTTCCATTCAACAAACAACAAGGAAAACTGTCCCTTTTACCAGAAAAAGATGAATGACCACACCACATCAATACACAGAGAAAAATTCCAATAAATTCTAGTGGAATAATCTTAAAGATCTTCCCATAGGGCCAAGACGTAAAGCAGTTTCCTAGTTTCGTCTGGCTCCTGTGGACACGACTTCCTCAAACATCTTCATCGAATTCATGTTGCACGCGCCCCTTTCTGCACTCTCTGTGATATTTGGATCTGGGGATTCTCATGGATGTTGACCACATTCGCCACTGCCCAGCACTAAAGGGTTCCTCTTTGTGCTATCTTTTTTGGCAAGTTAGGGACTTATTGGGTTCATACACTTTTCTAGCTACTTTGTTATTTCTTACTTTGTTTTGTCTCTTTTTGTTTGTTTTTCCTACCCCCTTGTGGTGTAGTGGTCTTTTTTAACTTTAACCATGGGAAATAAAATGCAGTCGAACCTCTATATATCGAACCCCTATATTGCGAATTTTTCTGTACAGCGAACTTTTTCCTGAAACCTTGAACATTTCACGATTTTCTTCGTAAAATAACCTCTCTATAGCGAAGTGCATTTTCTATATAATGAACTTTTTCGCTTGGGATTCAATTTTTGTTCTCTTTTTTTAAAAAAGTTATCCTTTCTTTAACACATTTTATGGTGGTCATAAATCTTGAACTAGTTTTATTAGATCTTAACTCGTAGAGAATAAAGTTCTGGAAGTTTCAGCCAAAAAGTGCAATTTTTAACCCCTATTGCCTAGTTCACTAGAAACATCTTCGATATCGCCTTTCACCCTCAGGGAAGTTGTCCCGTGTCCCCGTGTTCTAATTATAAAGCTATGTATGTTTAATATTACTTGTATACTTTAAATTATAAAATGTTCTTATAAAATTCATTAATTTTAATAAAAAATTATTTTCTCTGAATGTTGGAAATACATTGTATTTCTTGACATTCTTTTTTCTTGTTTTCCTTGTAGTTTTTCTTTCTTTCTTTTTAGATGGGTCAGATACATAAAATAAACATATATTAATTTCAAGAAAAGTGTGAATAATTACTTTTTTTAATATATAGTGTTTATGAATTTAAAATATGTTTTATGTGGTTTATAAAGTAAAAAAGATGAACCTCTATATAACGAACTTTTTTCCCGGGTTTAGCGACTTCGTTATATAGAGGACCGATTGTACTTTAAAAGTAAAATTTTAAGCATATTTATATCATAAATAGCAAAAATATTCACGCCATTGTAAATTATGTATGAAAAAGTATTTATGCATTTGAGTTCTGACACCCCGTTCTCCAACTTTCAGCACCGAGTTTCGACAGAAGTAACGCGCATTAGGTTCTCTACACATCGGGTCTTCAATGGCACCTGGAGAGAAGCCTACGATAACCGAGCAAGAGTTCACTGGTCGACTATCTCGGCCAAGTGCCTATCTGAGAAGAAGGTCTTTAAGAAAAATGTTAAAATTAGGGTAGAAAATGTTCAGCCTTTTGAATGAATTAAAACTTTACAAAACGGAGATTTTCAGTTCTATTCAAATTTTCTTATATTTTCCAAGAAAGTATTTTCAAATAATTAATCCTCAGCCAACAGAAAAAATTGCAATTCATTAACGTTATATATTTGTATTACTGGGATTAATCTTAAAATCACTTAGATTTCTAGAGATCTCATTTAAGTAAATGATTTCATTAATTCAGAGAACAAAAATTTTAAATATTTCAAATATAATTCGGCTCAGTCTTTCTACAAAAGTAATAATTCAATAAACTCATTGATAACACAATTATAAAAATCGTATAATTAATACTTTTTAAAAGTTGGGTTTATACGGAAAAAACTGATAATATAATCACATGAAACTGAACAATCCTTAAAAAAGTCGTTTAGTTTAATGAAAAATCAGCTTTTCTCTCTCTATTTAAACCTTTCTCTCTCTCTGTCTTTGATTAAGCTATTAAAACAATATATTTTTATTATTTATTTTTCTTTAAAGTCAGAGGTGGTGTTTTTTTTTTTTGTTTTTTTTCAAATTAAGCTTAAAAATTAGGATATACATTGAATAGAAGAAATATTATGTATTTTAATCTAAGGATGTATTTTTTTTATTTGAAGTAGAATTTTTGGTTTGTTTTTGAATATTCAATATGAGGCAAAAACAATACACACAGTTTTCTTTTCTCCTAAGAACTTATCTATTAATAACGTTATGTAAAATTTCTGTGTTTTACATTCAAAGTCTCTTTAATGCTTCATTCAATGAGATTAAATGAAGCGATTGATAAATGTATCTTAAAATTGCAATTTTTGTTAAAAATTTTATATTTTCAGTTTTTAAAAAAAAAAATGCAGTTTTTGATAAATATTTTGCAATTCAGTGATATTTAGAAAAATTTGTCTTGAATTTTCACTTTATCAGAAAAGGCAAAAAATATACAAGAAATATCTTTTCCATACAGTAGGAAAAGTAATTTATTCTCATTGTAAATTCATATTATTTAAATTATTGAATATTGTTTTAAATTAAATAAACCCTTTATTTAAAAAGAATGCAAATACTTTATAAGTTTTTGTGAGTTTAAAACAGATAATATTTTTTTAAAAACCTTCTTTAGTTTAAAAATTTACAAATTTTAGAAAAACAATTATTTTTATGCATAGAAGGGGTATTTAAATAACCAGTTAGTTTCGATTGTTTATTCGTAATTTAAAAAAATATAATTTTGAAGAGGTGAGGATAATAACAGTATGGTAAGTTCACGGATAAACTATTAGATAAACACGAAAAAGGACGCAGATTTCAAACATTAAAAATGTTAACCCAAAAATTAAATATGATAGAAATAAATAATAATTAGTAATAAAATAACCTGTTATATTAAATGAAATTATAACCTTTGATATATAAAAATAATGAATCTATGATACTTAGTAATGAATAATATGAAAAATACTTGTATAACAGTGTTTCTCAAACTGTGGGGCGCGCCCCCTTAGGGGGGCGTGATAATCGTACCAGGGGAGCGCAAGCATATTGAAAAGTCAAAAATAATTAAAAAAATATTAATTTACCGTAAGGAAGCAAAACAAAACACATTCTGACATAATACATAAAATGCAGATTTTCACTGATATAATATATTTATAAATGTATCAGTACCGCACAATGTATTTGATTATTAATACATCAATACTAAACTGAGAAAAAACTTATTAATTACTAGTGACCCCATGGTCTTGTTATATACAAAATTTAATACTTATTTTGATAATTTGTACGGTTTATAATTAAAGTCATATTGAAACTTTATCGTCGAAGAACATTATTATTGCACTCAATACATTGTTATTGTATGGAGGGGGCGCGATGAAAGTTATGATTATAAAAATTGGGTGGCAAATATTGAAAGTTTGAGAAGCACTGTTGTATACACAAGAATATTTATCGTTCCTATTTTGAAGTCTCAAAATGTTGAAGAATTGAATGTCAATTCATATACGTTCTTCATCACCTGGATATTAAATCCTGGTGGATATTTAAATTATGAAAGAAGTCTGTAACGAACAATTCATTTTGAAACTATTTTTAAATTATAAATAAAATCGAATCAAATAATAAAATTACTGAAAGGGGAGCTAGAAAACTTTTTTAAAATAAAAATCACATGTATTTTTATGTAAATTTCTTAAAAAGATAGGATTTTTGGTATTTCAATTGAAAATTATTAAAGACCTCCTAAAATTCAAAAAAAAAAAATAATAATAACTTTTAAAATGTTAACTTTTGATATAACAAAGATATTATTCATGTAAAAGTTACAACTTTAGTAATTCCAAAATCAAATAATTTATAAAAGATACATCATCATTATTTTTTTAATAAATGTGTACACAAAAAATATATCAAACATCTTTCAAATGTTTCAAAGTCAAATTATGCACTTTTTAATTTATTTTAAAAACATTTTCATTTGTGAAATATTACATAATTTCTGAATTTTCCAAAATATTATTCCTTAATATACATGTAATCAACGTACCGCTCATACTTCATGTATAAGTATCTTCACAAATTTTTTATATTATGTAAATTTGCATTTGAAAAAATAAGCTGTAAAAATACATTTCGGAGAAAAAATTTAATATAAAAAATTAAGATGATCAAAATTTAAAAAAAAAGGCTTTGTCAATATTGTTACGTAGATCCGAGGGTTCGTGGATTTTATACAAAACAATCACAAAGAAAATAAACAGTTCTTTAAGAACGATGCGAATTTATTATCAAAAATCCAATCCTTTAAATACAGGATTCAGCAGCAATATTCACAGAGTAAATATCCGGAGGTCTTCACACCTTCAACAGCAATCAAACACAATAACCAGTGTTTAAAAATACACGTAAGTAAAGATTATTCACAAGCACAGCCAAGCAAATCGCTAGTCAAAACAATCCTCACTACTCGCTGGTTTAATCCAGACTCCTCGCCGTCCCGGCGAGCATCTCCTTTATAGGCGCGACAGAAACTTTCAGAAATATAACAGCTCGTGTCATTGAACGTGACACTAGTGGAGAGATCTACTACTTTCTAGAAGATTCCCGAGAGTTCCGAACTCGCCAACATGGTCTCCAATGACGCCAAAATCGCCAAATTGGCCGCCAACTTGGTCGCCAAAAATGATGCCAACTCGGCTCTACCGCCAAGATTTCGCCAAGTTCTCATTGGATCGCCATTATAACGTAAGGGTCGGCATTGCTTGTGAATGGTACAATTTTAACATGAAATAAACATAACATAGAGTAATATAAATGCATTAAACACTCAAATACAAATTATTTACACTATTTACACAAAATTCGTAACAATATTTTTTTTATCCTTTCTTGAAATATTATTCTTGGCCAAATGGGTAAAATTTAGCAAAGTTTCCATAAAAAAGGTTCTTTAATATTTTGAATTTTTATGTTCTGTCCACTTTCAAGAGTATTTTTTAAATCTTTAAAAGTTATTCTTTCGTTTAGTTCTAAATCTTAGCTATACCTTTATTTAAAATATTATAAGCCATATGCTTTGAATAGAATGCCCTTTGATCTCACCTCTTTGACATTTCCTTCCATTTATTACATATATGTTTTCTGTTGATTTAATTATTACATCGCATTTTTATTTTAAAATGAATACTTAAGTATCTGAGCAGCCTTTAAATAATGCTACTGTGTTCGCATTAATATAATAACAGAAAATGTTCTGTTAAATAAAAAGCTTGATTCTCAAATTGCATTTTCCCCCGTCATTTGCTGTTTCTAAAAAGATCAATTTTAATATATTTTGTTTAATTAAATGACTTAAACCATTGAATATTTGTCTATTAAGTGGCATTTGGAAGAGGGAAGAATACAAGTATTTCTGCACAAACTATGTTAAATGTTTCGTTGTCTGGATAACTTTCTACTCGAAAGAAAATGAGTGAATGAGAGTTTATTAACGACGCCCTATAAAGAAACACGAGGCTATTGGTGATGGACCTCGTAATTGTGAGCCTCGGCCAAGTGAGGAGGACGACCTGACCTGGTACTTCTCTCTCTTATCTTCCACACCAGCGGGTGGACTGAGCTCTAAAGATAAAACGTGTTTCAGCCCCTTCTACACGTAGGATCTTAAATGTCACCAGGACTCATACCCGCGATATTCCAGCCTCAAGTTCATGATCATAACCACTATGCTACCTTTGCCACGAAAGTATAAATGAGAATATACTTCCTAAGTTCTCTTTCAATGATATTGGAAGTAAGATACTTGTATATCATTTAGTCTCCACACAAAACTATGTAGTCCGTCTACAATACATTTTGTGTTAAGTCAAAAGCAAAGTGAATTCAAATCAATTCCCTCTAACTTCCTTGAGGTAAAGCAGACTGCCTTAGCAGTAAAATGTTTCTTTTTCTAGTGTTTTCTATTTTTAAAAATCGAGCATAAAGCAAAATTAGACGATATTCAACAGTATCCAGCACATCCCAATTCAGAGCGAAATCTATTACTTTCAACGGGTTTATTCCTCACGTCACTTTCCCCCGGAGGTGCCCCTGCATACCTTTCGCAAAGCGGTTATAAATGAGCGCCCTATCACCGGAGACGATGGATATCGCGCTTTTCTTCCGAAGACTATCGATCACTGACAGGGGCGCATGAGGAAGATGAAGAGCTGTCAGGCCGACCGGAAAAGCCGGCATTGTGCCTGGCACCGCCCCTGCCCGCTTTTAAGGGCGCTATTGTTGTACCCGGGGCGGGCGATCACTTTTGGCGATCCCAGGTAGCCGAAGGAAGGAGGGGAGGGTAGAGTTTTGAGTTCTCATAACGAACTGTCACTTTCTTGGAAATGATTCAGACTTCCTTGTGGAGAGAGAAGGCTTCTTTATTTTTTAGATGTTCTTCAGGGCGAAAAATCATGAACACATTGTGGTAAAGTAATACGAATGGATCTAGGAGAAGAAAAATGTTTGAAAAGTTTTTGACCGCTTTGTGAATTTTCACTTTTAAGGGTAAGGGAAGGGGATCTAGATGTCTGGATGTGTGGCATCAATATTAAATACAAGATACACAATAAAAAATACCTAGATTATAGAATTGTGTGGGTTTTATGAAAAATAATAAATAAATATGCACACTTTTTTTTACTGAGGTATTAGGTTAAGTAAAAAGTTTTCTGCCAAAAAAAAAATTGTAAAATGATAAATACATGCAAAATCAGCAAAGCTAATGAGGATAGTGATCTCCGTTTAAATCTACAATGGTCTGCCAGCGTTTTGGCAACTTTTTAATCCCTTCTGAGAGAAACTGTGGCGTGCAAGAGTCCAGAAAGCGGTTGAACTCATTTATGACTTTTTCATTTGAATGGAAGATTGCGCCCTCAGGATGCAGCTGAAAATGTAAAAACAGATTGTAATCCAAAGGCGCCATGTCTGGGCTGTATGATGGATATTGCATCAAATCCCACTTCAGGGTGTAGAGTGTCCATATTCTTCTGTGTTTGTATTGTATATTCTGTGCTTCCGTCTTTCATATGTATCCCAGAATAAAACACACGATAATAACAACATGCGAAGAAGAATTCATGAAGCACTAAGGGCAAAAGGGAGTCCAATACTGTACTGATGGAGTGGTCATAATAATTTGGCCTCTTAGCTTATAAGAAATAATCATAAGCAAAAAGAAATGAAATGCAAAAATACATAAATAGTTAAACGCATTTGATAAAGCACAATCATAAACATAAAAATACAAAACCACCTTAAGCTAAAAAAGAAATTTCATTATTAACTTAAATCAAAGCTTTATTTAAAACAGATAAAATATGCTCAGATTTAATGAAACTGTGTCATGACCAGGTCTGAGCACTACATATTAGCGCGTACATGCGTGTTTATCAAAAGTTTTAAACTGAATAAAAAAATATATAAGATATATATAACTTCTAAGCAATTAGCATCCATTACTGTAAATGATAATTATATTCAAGAAAAAGGCAAATCTTTCCTCTCGAAAAAAATAATTAAAAATGAAACTGAACCTTATGTTGAAGAAAGAAATTATGATATTAGCATTATTGGAGATTTAAAAACTTTTTGAAAGAGATAAATCAAATCACTTTATTTCGAAGCATTGGAAAAGATAAAATACGTTTAATTAAGTTAAACGATTTACTTCAGAAGACGTAGAAATACCACTATACAGAACCCCGTGTTGCCAAACCGAAAATGAAACTTCTAAAAAATGCTTTTTGCAATGATTTATTAGAAAACAATTTCAATTCCGTTGTAAAGAATAAATAAACGAATAAATACAACTGTAAATAAATATAACTAGAATAAAAATATTCAACAATCCTCAAAAAAAACTACATGAAGCATAAATTTTCGTATTGAAAGACGTCACGTCATATCACCAAAAAATATATACAGCTCTCATTTCTTGTATGGGAGAACGTTGCATAGATCAAAGTGGTTCAGTGCAATACTTACACAAAAATATAAGCAACAACTCAGGAATTAATTTTGTGAAAGTTCCTTTTTCAATTAAATGCTCTAATTTAATTGTGGACCTGCTTGTGTGAGTGAAAGACTTGACGCTTCAAAACCTACTGCATTGCTAACAGCTCATGCAATTGGATCTTCTGTTTCATCTGAGGTAAAATTGATCCACATTTTGATTCAATAACTGAATCAGTTTGTACACAAAAACCATTAAGTGTAACAGAAGAACTAGATAAAGTTATCAAAGAGGTATATGCACCAATGCAGTCTATTAGAATCGAGACACTGTCATCAAAAATTCAAAAACAAATGTCTCTTTTTTTTGAAAATGGAGGGAGACGTGTTGACTACCTAGAAAGAACATACTCCTATTGAATGATGATAAAACCTACTAGTATAGAGTCCGAATGAGCATTTTCTTTGGCAGGATAATTTGCAACAAAAATAAGAAGCCGTTTGAAAGATGAAACGCTGGACGAGCTACGTTTTTTAAAAGTTTATTTAGAGAAACATAAGAAAAGAGAAAAATTTTTTTTTTTTTTAGTTTCATCATGTACTATTTTTATTTGTTTTTATGATGAATTAAGTTTTATTTTTATTTGTTTCAATAAAAATGTCTTCAAACCATTTAATAATTATATTTTCAGTTTTATTATGTAATTCCAACTATGTTAATGTTCAATTATATTAATAGCCCAATCCTAATCCCGGGATTTGAATAATGTAATCCCTAAATTACGGGATTGAAAATATTACACGGGATTGCAAACCCTACCCATATTAAACTCTTGCGAATGCTGAATATTTATGTTATATGGGTAAAAGGGCTTATTAGAAGCTTCCTTCCCTTCCGTGATGTTTTTCTCAAGGCAAAATCTATTTTGAATGAATCACATATTAAAAAAATAGGTTACGTTACATATTAATCTAATTTAATCTCTTAGATAAATTTATATACAAACTTTTAGCTGTATTTCAAGTAGTTTTTTTTTTCTATTTCAATTAAAGGTGCTCACACAAACATCATCTCTTTGAAATAACATTATCATACAGATATCCCCTCACAGATTAAAAGAAATAATACTCACCACATAATAATAATTGTTGACAAATTCTTGACTTTCATACATTTTATTCTTTTTGAATAAAAATAGATTTTATAACTGATTCATAATTGATATATTATCAAAATGTCTTAATTTAATATTCAGTACTATCTATAATTATTTCACCAATATTGATTTCTTATTAATGTTGAACTTTGAAGCTGCATGTCAGTGTTGTGGTGGACCTGCGGTTATTTGAAACCCCAATCAAATGAGGAGGACCACACTCGAATTGACATTTCTTTTCTATATTTCCACATTACACAAACATGAGTACTTTGAGCCTCGACAGATTTAACATGTTGGATCTTCAGGGGCACCAGGACTCGAACCCCTAATTCGACAGAAACAGCAAAGAGTTCACTACCCTGACCATTCCGCTACTGCGTCTGTAGGTAAGTATTAAGTGTCAGTGTCAAGTGTAGATAATTATCAAGTCATTTATGCACGTCGGTCATTATTTTTTTCTATTTCTCCGTCTCTCTCTCGCTCTCTCCTGTCATCCATTTATTGTTTTATTTTTTTACAGGTTGATTTATAACTAAAATGATCACATTTAAAGGCATATAATTATTTATGGTAAATTTTATATTGCTTTATTGTCAGTTTTATTTTTAAATTATGACTCCAAAGTTAGGCCCTCAACCATAAAACGAAATTATATAAAGCTTTTGAAGGACGGTTGCTCAAATTCTGTTGTAAATAAAGCATTTAAAAATCAGGAAAGACATTTTTCTGACGGATTACTATCTGAAATTTGAAAAGAAATCAAATTTGGTTGGCAATCAAAAGCTCCAGGAAAAAAATGTGGATGAAAGGAAGTCCTTGGTGAAAAAAAAAGAAGCTTTAAAGACTTATTACGCGGTAGAAAATCCTCTGTGTCAAGTAACTTTATCAAAGAAACTACAGGTATAACAATTGATAATTTGTCGTCAGACAATGGTAATTGGCTATAAAAAAAGTAATTAACCAGTCTGTAATCAAATGCCTGCAAAGACCGAAGAAAAATGAATAAAACGTTCTTGTCCTCTGTATTAAATGCTACGCAAAGGTAGATACAAAACATGTATAACTTCTAATGAAGCCTCTGTTTACCACAACTGTAAAAACGATGATACAATATATTTCATGAGAAAAGCTTCGCAAAGACGCAACTGTTTTACAAAAGGCAAGTTGGCCGTCAGGTGTTATGGCTTGGATGGGAATGTCCTTTGAAGGCTTAACAAAATCCTTTTTTTTTAAAATTAATGTCTAAAATTGATTTTAAATACTATCTGAATTATGATCTGATAAAGGAAAGTAAACACCGTTACCCTCAAGGAAGCTTTCTTTTTCACCAAGATTCTGCACCAAGTCATACTGCAAAATCAACTATAAAAAGGTGAAAGGTCATCTTCTGACTAGGCTCTCAGCAATTTCTTTTATGGGGATACTTAAGAAAGCAATTAAATAAAAATAAAGTAAGAACTCTTCAAGGGCTTCAAAAAGCAATCAAAGAGAAAGTTGGAAAAATGCCCCCAAAATGATGGAAAAGCTTTTATGGCTTCATGTAAACATTTACTTAAAGTGTACAATGCTAAGGAAAACCACATTGAAAATTGTATGTAAACAACTTAATTCAATAAAAATTTAGGATGTTCTGAAATTAGTCACATTATTTTTGAATCAATCTGAATATATCTTCTGTTTTCTTTTATTTCAACACAATTTTCCTCAAAGATACAATGTGTGATTAGTATACATACGATATTTATAACAGACGTAAATCAGTGGATAGAGAAAATAATACACAAATGGGTATTATACAAAACGTAATTATAATTAAAATTTTTTGTGTTTTTATACTTATAAACACCAGCTTTCTGTCTTCTTTTTCCTGAATCACTCTAGTCTAGAAGATGCAGCGAGTGATGTTTTGTTAATTTGTTTGTTAGCGAAGCTAAGCGATTTTAAAAAATTGTCGAATGCCAAGAGTTTCCAATTATCGTCTGTTAACAAGTTTCTTCATGCCCTCGTGTGAGAAGGGAAGGGGGTGGAGGGAGGGAAAGTCCCAGGCAGCCGGGCCCAAAGGAATGCTTTCCCAGGGCGGGTCGCGCTTTGTCCCGGTTGTTGGAATGCGATGAAAGGGAAGGGGGTGGCGAGTAAAGTTGGAGCAGATCATTAATTTGTGGGATCAGGGCGAATAAGTTGGGGCGGGGGCAAAGCTTTAGATGTCAGCGAAGCGGACGCTTCTAATGTATTGTTATGGAAGCTACCTTTTGTGAGAAGGAGGCGTCCGTGTCCGGGGATTGGCCACAAAGTACACTTCGTTCTAAATCAAAAGCCTCCTGAAAATTGTATGACATTATATAAATTTAATATATGCACTATTTAAAAACTTCAATTATATAAAACTCGTTTTCTATTTATTGTGCTAACGAGTTAGCTACAGAAAATTTCTAGTGCGGGACATACTAAGACTTTTCATGAGTTTTGATTCATATAAGCCATACTATTTTGTGCAAGTAAATGTTTACGCGCATACATTTATAATTACTGTAAAGCAGGGGTGTCAACCTCGCGGCCCGACCAATATACTGGCACACAACAATATATAATAAAATTTTAAAAAAAATTCACCCGATATATAGGAAATATAGTACCAAAAAAAAGAGATTTCAAGTGCCAGGACGTTAACATCAAAGTTTTTTTTCTTTTATTTGCGTTTATTATAATGTATTATTCGAAATAAACTTATGTTTCTATGCATTTTGATTTTTTTTGCAGCCCACCTAAAGTTAAACCTTGTTTGCTTGGTCCAAGTTAGCCTTTGAGTTGGACACCCTTGTTGTAAAGTCTACCCGTTATTTTAATTCCTTTTCATGCTTAATTTCAGACACCGTTATATCTAATGGTTACTAAAAAAAATTTATACAAGGAGAGAAGGTAAAAGCAATGATGAAAAAAAATATTAAATACCCAGATGTTTTATGTATACCAAACAAAACTTTTATTACGTCTTGAAGACCATTCCTATATTAAATAAGATCTTTCACACTCAAATTGTTTATATTCACAAATACGACACGCAGTTTTGTTACAAGAAATGTCGCTTGTTTTGTTTCGAAAAAAAATATCGATGCTTATATGAGGTAATGAGTGACGTATATATACTATTTCTGCTTAGAGAAAAGGGTTGTATTTTAAAAAACACATTTATAAAAGGTGCTAAAACTGAAAATCTCTTGGTGTATAAGAAGGGGGTGGAGTCTGAACTCCGAAAAACCATCCTTGTGCATGCCAATGTAGATCATCATAAAAGATTCATCGTTTTCACAACGTACAGTAAAAGCAAATATTGTTTATACACATTAATGGACAAAATATTAAGAATCGTTTATCCTTTTAAGTTAGTACGTGTTTGAATTTAGTTTTTACTGTGTGTGAGGCTACTTAAAACCTTCACTTTAACTTAAAATGCAATTCTAACTCTTAAAAATGTCACCGAAACGTAATGTAAAGCGTGTATGATTGTTGTATGCATTAAAATTTGTGTGAAACTAACGCTACAGAAGCTATAATACTATTTGTACAGCGTTTGGATCTCATCAAGTTTCGTCAAAAACGACCCAGAGAAATGATTAAAAAAATTTTCTATTGGGGTTGAATCTCTAGAAGGCACAGCATCAGCTAGTGCCAATCTCTAGAAGTACACCTTCAAATCTAAATGTCGACGAATTGAAGACAATGATTGGAACCACGACAACATGTTGCATTATAGGAACCAGAATGAAAATCATACATTTAAGAGATAATTCTACATTCTCCTAGCTTCCCAAACATATATTTCCTTATCACATTATCACCTATTATCACCTGCGCGGTTGTTAACAGTTCAATAATAATGAACTGAATTTTGAATTTTTATTATAAATTTTTTTCAGAATGAGGATAGGCACAGTTTTATGTAAAAACGGAATTTATAAATTAGATTCTCGCTAAAAAAAATGCTGCACATTGCGAGTGAGAATATTTTGATGAACAAAATCATTTCATGTTTAAAAAAAACCCTATAAGTATTTTTTTTTTTCTTTTTCGATTAAGAATCTATTCTTGGTTATCTAATATTTAATTTTTTAATAAAAAAATATGAAAGAGCTTGACTCACCCAATAAAATGTTGCGGATTAATAATCTGATGCTTGATTAGCGAGATTATTTACTCCAATCACAATTAGCTCTGGATTATAATGCTACAATTCAAATAATTATTTTTCAAATTTGAATAACATTAGAACAAAATGTTAAGCTAACACACAAGCTAGATTATGCAGCCTGTCCACATCTCTTAATTGTTAAAATATTCTCCGTAATAAAACTACTTCACTAAAATTTTGTTTCTGTTTCCATATTTTGCGAATAAAATAAAAGTAGTCAGTGAGAAAAAAATTGAGTTCGAATACATTAATAAAAATACGAGATATATTAAATTTGAATTCAAGCTAATGTGACCTCGAAGACACGTTAAGTTGAAAGATATGAACATTCTATGACTAAGTAGGACCCCAGAGTAGGCCAAAAATATATTTTTACCAGTAGGATTAATTTATTATAAAACACAATAAAGACCCAGAAAGAGCATCTTCTTAAAAATTTTTAATAGTATCATTGATTAATGAATCTAAAAATGCATTTCTAGTTTTCTTCAATTTTTTTAAAATGTAAATATAAAAATAAATATAGCCATATTGTAATGATTTTATGTATATTTATTATGTAAGAAATTTTTTTTTACACAGGCAAAAGTCTTAAAATAAATTCCTACATAAATTATCACAACCCTATTTTGCATATGCTATAAGTATTCGATTGAAATGTTAACATTTGTAAATAATGGAATACGCCCTTAAAATTTTTTAAACATTAAAATTAAAAATTGTTATGTTATTGTTTAAAAATCTGAGGCAGTGACCCATGTATGTGCTACAAAAATTAAGAACTCGTTAGATCTGGTGTAAAAGTTAGTAAATTATACAGAAAGAATATAACAAATGAAATCCTATATACTAAGATTGGATGAGACTCGCCTTTCAACACATTTTACACAAATGAATTTTTCTTGTTTCTGAACTTTTATAAATAATATAACGTTGATGATTTCCAAGCTGAACGTTTTAATCAAGAATATCATCATTATAATAACTAAAAAAACGTATAGAAACAGTTATTTTTTCAAAGAATTTCATCATCTGCTGCAAAAGGTTAAAGGATAATGGATAATTATTTCGCGATTTCATTTCTTATCAAACCATCGATTCATCAAAAGCTCATAAATATCTATATTGAACAAGAAGAGAGTGAATGAATAATTGATATTTTTAAGTCTTTTGATACACATTCTTAACTTGAACTTGATAGTATTTTCCACAATTTAGAAATATAGAAGATTCTAAGAGCCCTCGAAATTGATTTTAAGCCAGAATAAAATCACAAACTGCGTTACATATTATTCAACGAATCATGAGTTTCAAAGAAAGAGAATCAGGTACATACTAAAGATTTACAAGCTTTATAAAAGTTGCTAGTTTTTATTTTGAGAAGAAGAACTAACATCGTTTTAAATTATTTCAAATTATGCAACTTATAACCAATGAAAGCTTTATTTCTATGAAACTACGACTATCAGAGTCCACATCTATTTATTTGAGAGACCATTTTTTGATTTAACTAAACTCAGTGGCGCAACAGTCCATGAGGTACAAGGCCTACTGTGCCCAACTCAGTATACGCGACCTTGGGCCCTGAAGTGCATGAGCAGATGTTCCAGTCAGGTAGTCAGTTTGACGCGAAATCTCCAGGGTTAAATTCCCAAGCAAGCTTGGTACCCATTTATCAACCCACTGAATGGATGAAAGGCTGTGTCAATCTTGCCCAGCCCGGGGTTTGAACCTCGGACCTGTGGTGGGGAAGCACGATGCACTAACCACTCAGCCACTGGCCTTATATTTTTTGGTTTAATAAAGGTAAATCTAGGCTTGTTTCAGTATCAATCACTCAAATTCAGTCTTTGAGGCCCATGTTTTATTCAACCCGTTAAATATTAACTTTATTTTGGGGATTTACTTTCTTTAGGTAAAAAAGTGTGGGATTTAATAACCTCAAATGATTTATTCTTCCTTTCATGGGGTTTGATGAGGTAAATGAAGTCCGTTGGCATTAGCCCTCGTGTTGCTTCAGAGTAGGATGTTAACTAAAAACATGTCTGGGGTAAATATGCATGATTCCTCTCCTACCGATTTTTCCTTACTTTAGGCCAGAGGTTTCCAAGCTTTTTTGAATCACGGAACCCTTCGAACTTTAAAGTGTTTTCTGGGAACCCCATTCCACAAATTAAGAATATTCTTAAAATAATATTTCAACCGGATCAACATATTATATTTACTTTATGTAAAGACAATTTCAAAAAAGTATTATATTTGTTATTAGAAATTCTTAATGTTATTGTTACTATAATTTACTCATTAATAATATTAACTTGTGATCCAAGTGTCTCACTTACCCATTCATTATATTTTGTTATTGTTGCTCATGCCACCGGATCGACAGTAACATTAGATCGAGGCCCACGAATTCATCGAAGCAAGGGACTAGTTGTATGCCTGTCCTTAGCCGTAGCTTTGAGCACCCTTCAGGTGACAGTACGAATTGGGTAGGTCCCGCCCCAATTTTGAAGAACACCCTGGGGAATTATATTCAGAAAATTGGATATGTGCTTGCAATTTTTTACACAAACAGTCGAATTCTGGGTCTGTTGTAATTATCTGCAGTCATATTTTGTATTTAATTTGTTTTTATATTTTGTTTTTGTAGCCCTCGTGTCATTTTTTTACTTAGACATATTGTTCTCAATGGCATTAAAACGTTTATAGCCATATGAGAAATTTAGTGTATTTTGTATGAATCTGCAACCTAAAATTCAGGAGCTGTTCTTGTTGAAGTTTGGATTTTAATGTCGAATCTGTTGATATATCTATAAGTTGTTGCCTCTCCTTCATTATAGGTATTTTTCCCGATATGAAAAAGGAGCATTTTCCATTAGAAACCAATTTAGTTTTACGAAACATGGTACCAACAAATAAAAAATTATTTCCTGTAACCCGGAATAATAAACCATATAATATTCGCAATCTAGTAAGTAACACGTATAAAGAAAAAATGTTTTATTATTCTTTTATTATATTATAATAAAATTTAAAGTATTAAAAAATAAGGTCATTATGCATAAATAAAAAAAATGAGTTTTATAATGATTGGGATGAGCCTTAGGTATATTTGTGGTTATACAAACTTTATAGAGAATGAAAACCAATTTCGCATACACTTCACTAATTTTCTTTTTGATTTTTTATTGTAACTTGGGAAACCCCTGGGTATGCCTTACGGAACCCTAGGTTTCCATGGAACACAGCCTAAAGACCACTGCTTTAGACCTTTCTATTTGCCATCCCTTTCTTCCTTTGTTGTATTTGCTGAGTTTTGTCTAAATCAAAAAAGCATGTTTATGACAGATAACGATTGCTTGAAGCAACTTGGCCGATAATGCTTTAGGCTAGTAAAACTAAACGTTTCCAATGATGACTTCTTTATGAAAATATTTCATTGCTTTAAAAATCTATTAAAAACCGAAACATTTACAGTTATATATGGTACTTACATGGGAACTTTTGTCGAATTTCGACAAAATTTTAGCAATTGTTCTTAGGTTGGTATCAAATAGGTTGCCCCAATTTGTAAAAATTTTGGCGATTAATAACTAGCATTCAATTAGTATTTGGTGATAGGTCACTGAGATGAGGTTAATATGTTTTCTATATAATATATCAATATCTTTTTTTAAAATAGTTATAAAGAAAGTATGAACAGAAAGGAATAAAGCATTTTTTGAGGGCATGACACTGGGTTACATTCATGTAGACTTCATAGTCACATGATATTGATAATCACGTGTTTCTAGCCAATCAATTCAAAAACTCGACGTCATAATCACATGATAGAAGCAATCATGTACTTCCAACTAATCAGTTCATTTCTTTCGTTGTTGCCAACTTTTGCTCTATTTGAGAAAACTTTCTCTTAAAGTGTACATATTTGTCATCAAAAAGTAACGCGAATATAGGTATACAAAATGTATTTTATTTTTAAAAAAAATACATACATAAAATAAGATTCTTTAAAGAAAATTTTAAATCTTTTTGAAGAAATTTTTTATAACTTTTGAATACCTTTCCTCAATTATGAAATTTTACAATTTGTCCAAGTTTTACACATAGAACAACAAGTACAGTTAGTTAAATGTTTGTTTTGAATTCAATGGAGAACACGTAATTCACGTTATCATGTGACCTTCATGAATTGAGCCTATTTGCCAAAAAATTTGATGAAAAATATATAAATTTGATATTTCAAGTAATATTATCGGTAATATATACATTATTAATCAATAAGAAAGAGAGAAATGAAACACAGTGATAAGTTGTTACCAAAGAACTTGAAAAGAAATATTTTAAAGCATCACAAACTAAAATTGCCAAGCCTAAAAAAAGTATTTGAAACAAAGTGAATAGAGCATATACAAGAGGAACATTATAAGATGGAGACGATGCATAAAATAGAATTTAAATTGAATAAAAATCTTGATGAACAAAGAAACAAGTACACATCCCAGAATGATTTTCTCTTGAAAGGGCTACTGGGAATTAACTCAGTAGTTTCACACAGCATATACTTCTATGAAATCGTAGATCATGACCTGTGCAGACGTTGAAAAAGTTCAAATGAATAGTCACTGGATGCCGTTGAGTTAAAGTGTCGAGGATTCAACAGCGGAAGGCACTCAAGAAGCGCGCCCCGGCATTTCGCAGTCCGCCCCTCTTCTCCCGACGTGTAAATTATAAGCTCCTCTCTCGGCGAGAGCTCAATTCATAATAAATATCTCCGTCTCTCAAATTAATGATGGAAGTGGCTGCTATTGTGACCGGATAAAAGGGAGCAGAAACATGATTCAGCTTCGCTCTGGCGCCCTGGCTTCGCACCTGACGCCGCCCCAATTGAATGGAATTGCGGAATGCGGATGTGTCCGCTCCTCTTGCTGTCGAGTTCTTCAAAAGATTCATTCCACGGAAAGGGAGAACTCCATTTTTCAAGCGAATACTCTACTCGGAACCTGCGTAGCTTTTAATTGCATCATCCCTGCAACTGCATGTTGTAATCAGGAGAACGAATTAGGTCATTATGGGAATTAAATTGGTTTCATGAAAGTTAGGTAGAGCTAATCTCGAAGCATTTGTAAGCAGAAAAGGGACAGCCTCCGAAGAGTTTTCAAGGAGAAACCACATTATCGACTTGATTACATTTTTTTTAGTGAATAAAAGTCATAATGATATCCTAGATCAAGGGTGACCAATTTTTCGGAGAGAAGAGGCAAGCTGTAAGTGAAAAATTTTTTAATAAGATGTCTCAAAGAGCCATTTACACAAAAAGCCACATACACGTGAGCAGGAAGAGAAGGAAAATTAATGTTTTTAAAAACATTTAAACAAAGCCTTACACAAAGTAACATTATCTATTTCTTCAAAAAAAAAAAAAAATTAGAACAATCGAAGATATTTTATTTCTGTTCTCAATGCAATAACAACCATTGTCAAAATATCATAATCTTGGAAACAAAATTTTCAAGCGTCGTTAAAAAAAATGTTCCCGCCAATAATAATGTAAGAACTGTATTTTAAAATTTCGTGTTTACAGTAATAAGTAAAATGACTTGGATTTTTCCTGCATATGAAAGTCATTCAACTCTCTTTTTACTTACCCTTAAGCATGTCGCAAAAATCAAACTATGTTTTTGCGACTTCTGATGGAGGCTCTCATGCTCGCATTCTAGAATGCTCTCTAACTCATGTTTGCAAAAAAGTAAACTTTGCTGGAAATCACTTAGAAGAGAGTCTTCCCATGACGGTATTTCTACCATAAATTAGGTTTTTACTTCTTTAGAACTATTTTTAATGTTTTCATTGATTCTCAATACATTTTTTCAATGGAAAACAATTTAATATAGAAATTTTAAGTCAGTCGAATGTTCAATTCTAGGCAAAAGCGAAAGATAAATCTTTTCAATAAATAATTTTAAAGGAAAAGAATAATTTTTAGTTGATTATATATTTTAAATAATTCATTCAACTAAAAGTCGGAAGAGCCGCATACAGCACTCGAGCCACGGTTTGCCAATTCCCTTCTTAGATGAAAACTAATGCAAATAATCCCAAATTAGTTCTAATAAATTATAAAAATACGAATCGTATTTCACTATCTCATTTGCTTATTGAAGATTTTTTTAGAATATCTCTTTCTATTCGACATAAAGATATTAGGTGTATGCTAACCACAATATACCTCATAATTTTGAGTCTTATTTAAATAACGAATTCGATATCTGAATTGACACCCTGCTTTTTTCAAATACATGACATTGATAAAACTTTGAGCCCTAACAGATTTAACGTGCATCAACCTCGCCCCCCCCCAGTTAGGCGGAACCACACTACAGGTCTCAAGGGGAATCAACAATTGAACATTCCTCTGAATTGAAACATCACTGTCCAGAAGCTCGAGGCCATGACCACTGTGCTCCGCAGTTGGTCATTTAGGGCTATACTTGTTTTGATTAGACCGATATCATTCTGAAGTTTTATTTATCTCTAAATTTTATTCTTCTCTGATTCAGAGGAAAATTTGGAAATAAGTGATATGTTTTCCACCTATTTGAAAAGCTTCTCATTTGAATATATATGTCTAATTAAGGTATCCGACTACCCTAAAATCATGATTTTTTTTAAATGACAATTTTTTATGCTTTTATTTTATAAGCCATCTTATAAACTTTATAAAAAATACCAAGTTTTTTATTTTCCATTCACTAGAACAAAAACTGCAAGTGTTTTAGTAAAAGCAGATGCCATAACTTTACACAAGCTCTCAAACTTTAAAATGCGTTTTACTCGAAATGTGTTTTCTTCGAAAAGTTCAAACAGGGACAGTGATTGCTCAAAATTTTTAAAAATAATGCTGAAATTTTTTGTGTATGTTCTGTATAACAGTAGAAGTGTTTTAACTGTCAGATTTATCAATCACTATTTTATTACAAAATTTACAGTAAAAATTTATGTAAATATAATTACTGTTTTTTTTTATTATTTCATATAATAGTTAAGATAAAGTGCTCTAGTTTTTGTAAAAATTAAAATATCTCTTATCCTGAAGGTCATTTCAAAAAGGAATAGCAAAGTAATACATCAGAATTGAAAAATTGAGAATTTGTTCATTTACTATTTGTACAGAGCGGGCTCCGTTTATGTAATTTTTTGTCAATCTTTACCCATTTTAGTATTAATAATTTATTTTTCTTTTCTTAACTTTAGCCTTTTTTCTTAAAATGTACTAAATAAATCTAAAAACCACAAAAAACATATCTTCATTTTAAAAAAAAAGTTGTCGCAAGTAGTCGGATACCGGAAGGACATTATACGAGGAAAAAATAGGAAAATCTCCGCGATGAAGTAGAAACTGCTGTTGTAAATGCAAGTCCCCAAAGTTCAGCAGGGTTAGATTAAGTTCATGATGCTGTGTACAAGAAAAAATTCCAGAACTATTATTTCTTTCAAAATTGTTTTGAAATGCTCCATACACCCAATCAAATATGTGGTCTGGGGATATTTGGCTCATATAACAGTTGGTGCAGATTGGAGAAGACTTGGTTTTTCATCGTAACCGCTGCTGAAGTTAATTTATTTTAATTATTTTAAAATAAATCACGACAACAATATTATAAATAAGTTGACGAGGCCTTTAACAGGTACAATGAACGTCTTTGAAATGTAGTATAATTAATTTTTCTGAGAAAAGTTTTTCATGAAAACGATTTTAACCGCAAAGGGGCTATGTTATTGATAAAGAAATAATACAGCCATCGAATAAAATTATTTAAAAAAATTTCATTGGTATAATATACTTCTAAAATCAAGATCATTACTGATGAAAGCAAGTGTTAGTTTTAAACAAAAATTAAAAGTTATTACCTACGTGATGAATTCACCAAATTTTGTGGAGCAACTGGTCGTAGGTGAAAAATCTTATTTACCATGTCTCTTATTTTTGTTTCTTAGAGATCCAAATTTTCTTACTTTTGGATGATTCCCTAGGCTTTAAGGCTTAAAGTATCCGACTACGTTCGGAACCGTGATTTTGCAAAAACGTGTAAATGGATAATATTTATGATATTTAGTGTCCCTTAGATTAGACAACGTATATAAAATTGGGTTAAGAATAGTATTACAATAAAAAATTATTTAAGTATAATATTTTTACCAAAAATTAACTTAGAATAACATTTTTCCAAATATTCTCCTTTTGTAAAAATTGCTTCTGTTATATTAATATTTTGTCTGTATATAGCTCAGACCTCTGTACAGAGACTCAACTAGAATTTTTAAAATGCATAACTCGGAAGTCGGTTTATCCATGTCTTACGACAACAGAAGGGAGAAATTTTAAGAAAATACGTCGATAATTATTTCAAATGGTTTTAACTGTGAAAATAATGTGAATTTTTCAAAATTCATAGTTGAGCCTCTGTACAGAGGTCTGAGCTATATACAGGCAAAATATTAATACAATAGAAGCATTTTTTACAAAAAGAGAACATTCGGAAAAAAGGTTATTCTAAGTTAATTTTTTGCCAAAATATTGTATTTAAATAATTTTTTTGTCATAATGACCTTAAAACAATTTTATACATGTATTCTAATCTGAGTGACACTCAATGTCATGAAAATTAAACATTTATGCGCTTTTTTAAAATCATGGTTCTGAACGTGGTCGGATACCTTTATGAGGCTTTTCGAATCCCTCCCAAAGGTTTTCATATTCTTCTAGCATTTGATACACATCTTCATTCAATTGTGCTTTCAAGTCTGATTTTTTAAACGTTTCTAACCTACCTTATCATTCCTTATCGTCCGTATTAAAATTACAATTTTAGTCTTTTAAACCAGTACTCGCGCTAGTTGAAACTGCGAAGCATAAGCCTGTAACGTCGCTTCTGAGTTAACCACTTGTCTTCTACCCCTTTTTTTGTTTCCAGACACCCCAGGTAAAAGGGCCCACTCTATCACATTTTACGCCTAAGTGGGTGAGGAATAGGCGCATTTGTGTCAGCTGAAAAGTGCATTTATTTGTTCCATTTAACACGTGGCCATGCTACGCATGTGTGAAAGGGATGGCTCGCTATTGTGAGGGGGGAATGCCAGGAATTGCGTCTATGCGTTGGAGAGACATGTCGATTTCTGGTCTATCCATGTGATTTTCAATATATGGTGATAAAATTAGAGTGAGCCAGTTGGGACCTTGTCCTGGAAGAACGAAAGGTGTTTGAGACAGAATCTGAGAGTGCCGTGTGTAAGTCGAAGGTATCGAAGAGAATGGAAGGTTTAAAGAGACGGAATAGAAAATGAAAGCGAGGAAAGTGAGAAAAAAAAAGAAGTGAACTTCTGCTTGACCATTTTGTCGGATCTTAGATGTTGCGATATACGGAGGAAAGAACCTACCCGACGACAATACTACAAAGTATCCGATAGTCATATATTTAAAGCTACTTACCTATGGTTGCGATAGCTATATGTGTTAACTTACAATTAAAAAATTGTAAATAAAAAAATTGTAAATAAAAAAATAATTTTACTTTGTGATTCATCTCGCTATCTAGAAGCTTTATTAAATCTGAAGTCACAGCATTATAGCCCCATAAACCTCATCAATGGCATAAAGTCAACACAATTTAGAGATAAAAAAGAATTAGGCGTTGCTTACATTTCAACAAAATATTGAAAATCAACGCCCAGGGATGGCGCTTTAATACGAAGGTGGCTAGATTCAAGTTCAATGTTAGTGAATACTTAAAGCCTTCTCTTTCAAATCCTTTAGAATTTATATTTGAGCCCTAGATTTATTTTAAAATCACCCAAAATTTGTCTCTCAAGATGGCATTTCCCAAAAAAGAAAGACATTTAAGATTTATTCGAATTTACCTATGCATTTTGCATACAATGACTTGAAATAACATATTTTTTTTCCATCGTTTATATAACTGCTTCATTTGAAAAATTTGCATTTACGAACATAGTAAGCCCTTCTATCATTCTTGCTTCTTTTTTTTCTCTTTTTTTTTAAAAAAAGAAGGAACTGTCACAAAGATTAATGAATAGTTTTAAAGTCTCGCTTTTCTTTTAAAGTTAGTTTAACTCTCTCGTTTTTTCCTCGATTTCCGCCAACATGCTAAAGGATTAATTCATAACTTTCTCTGACGTTGACCGATTAAGGAATTAAATAATTTGACAGATTTCCTTCTTAAAAAACATCGCATTCAAAGCAGCACGAAGCGGTAAACTTAACAACCTTCTGGCTAACTTTTAAAAAAGTGTCAGTCACCAAGCGCAGGAGATTAACAACTACCACCGCACAATTGATCTTTTAATCTCTAAAATTGTATTTTTATCACGTGTTTTATGTTCAAGGAATCATTTCCGCTAAGTTCCTTTAAAAGTTATTAGCAATTCCTTCTGGCAGGCTTCATCTAAAGATATGACTATATTATAGTTTGCAAAAGAAAAAAATACTGACATTTCTTGTATACAACATAAATAAGCAGAAATGAAGACAATGAACACTTCCAAGAAAAAAGATAAGATAATTTCATATATTTGTAACAGGAATCTTCTCAAGGAAATGAATGATCTTTTTCTAAAAATAGGTACATTTAATTTTTAAAACATTTCAGAATTAAGCATTTGTAGAGAATTGGCGAAAATGTATATTTTTTCTGATAATTTCTTAGAGAAAACTGTTGTTTAGTGTATTGAATAATATATGCAATTTCTATAAATAAAAAAAACAATATTTAGATCTCTAACAATTTTGTTAAAATTTAAAAACTTCTAAAATATATTCTACGAGTTAAACTTTATAAGCATTCATCTCTTTTTCTACATTTCATATAAAAAAATAATAAACATTATTCATTTGTAAAAAGACACATATAATCTTTAATTTAATATCAAATTTTTAGTATAAAATTTGATCTAGCATAATTAGTTATGGGAAATGACAATAATTCGTTGTCGAAATTGAAAATCTTCAAAAACTTTAGAATGACCCTATAGACTTGTGTCTTTTCTATTCTTTCTTCCCTTTTTTTATGCCGGCAGCAATAAAAATTCAAATCTGCCTCTTAAGAAGTTTACTACCATGTGTGTTTAAATTTTTATTAGGCTATACTTACACGGTGAACTTATGATTATATGTTGAAATTTGTCATATATATGTATAACTTTCACTTTATATTCTGAGTATGGTCCTAATTAAGAAGATTTTATACCATAAGAATAAGATTCTATAAAGTAATGCGTATTTTCTTAAAAATCAATTCTGTTGCTTTTACTTAAACTATGACATCCAAAGAAAAGGTTATTTTCCTAGTTTACAAAATTATTAGTTTGGGGGAATTGTACTTCCAGCTTCAAGATGAAGAAAAGGAAAGTATTCCATAGCTCAGTTAATAAAATTACAAAAGGGTTTTGTGTTAAAAAAATTACTAGTTATTGTATTTCTGTATCTCACCCCTTCCTTTTGTTTTAAAAAAAATGTATTAAATCGAAAAAAATCACGAAGTTTGACTGCTATTTGTTTTTAAAAAATTAAAGTTCCCCACACACATCATGTTAAATCAAATATGAGGAAAGAAATATATATATATTCACATTTTTCAGTTAAAAGATATAAAAAATTATATATACTTCTAGTTTTAAAAAATATTTTTTAAAAATTATGGATTAAAAAAAATTGCATTTCAAACTGATTTCACTTTAATTGAGGCAAAATGCCGAATTTTTCACACGTCTTGGTTATGAAAAAATAAATATCATTCCAGAGTTGTTTTTTTCTGGTCGCGTAGGAAAGGCTATAAACTTCTTGAACTTTACAATCTTTTGAATACATAAAAACTTCTTTTTAAATAATTTTTTTATTATTATTTCAATTCATTTCCGCACATTTTACGAAGTTCTTAAAGCAGCGATGTCGTGCTAAGAACAGTATTGGATAATTATCGCATTCTCAATTTTCTTTCAGCCCTACATTTCTCTAGTAAAGGTAATTCTCTCCCATTCCATAAGTAAACCTTTTATTTACCTGGAAATGTGACAACACCGCATCGTTTTGTCAAGAAAGCGGTGCTTTTCGGCTCCGCTCTCCCTCCCCAAATGCTTTTTATCAGAACGCAACCGTCCCCCGCCCCCCTCTTTTACCGACAAAAAAAAATAAAGCACCCAAAGTAAAAACTTTGGAATGGAAAGAAAGACGGGAAGCACGCCGCTGTTTACGATAATCAAAGGTTACGTCGGGTGAAGCGAAGTGAAGAGGGGTGCCACACGGAGTCCATTAATTTGACATGGGGTGGGGAGAGAGGGGGACCCTCACCCCGTCTTTTAACATGTCATCAAACAAACACTGTTGTTGGCGGGCAGCATCGTTTGCTCTAGTTGGGGATTTTATTCGAAGAGAACGTTCCGTAGACGGGAACCAATGGAACAGAACGAATGATTTAGGTTTTACAGTGAATGGATGGATGGATTGTTTGTTATATGGTAGCCCTTTGAAGTGACTTGAGGGTTACTGGCAACGGAACTCATAGTTCTGTACCTTGGTCTAGTGACAAAGATGTTACCTGAGCTGGCATTCCACTCACCCAACTTCCACACCACATTACAGGAAGACTTTAAAGCAGTGATACTCAACCTGAGGGACGCGGACCGCACGTGGCCCAATGCCCTTTTCTAAGTGGTCCTGTCAGGGCCCATTGCTCTAAGAAATTTAATTACTGGAGAACAATGAGCTAAAAATTTAGCAAGAAATTCTATCCATCAAGCAATCAAATATATCAATTTTTCTATCGTTTTTTTTAATAGTAAAATGTAAGCAATATACTTGGTTATAGATGAAAGGAAATGGAAATTATCTCATAACTCAGTAAAAAAATGCATAAAAATGAAAAATTTTATGTGTATGTTTGATCGCGAAAAGTTAATATGTTATTAAAATAAATGAGTTTTAATATTTTGATCCATTTTGCTTTGTCCAACGTTGCGTTGATCTTATAGTGTGTTTTTTCCATTATCCGCGCGCATGCAACGGCTCACGTGAAACACCTGTCATGTGTATGCGGCCCTGCGGGAAAAAAGGTTAAGTACCCCTCCTTTAGAGTGAGGGGAATTGAGCTGATTCAGGTTTTTTAAGACTTTATTTCCTTATAAACTTCGCATTAATGTATTTCTAGTTTGGCACTGTATTTTCGGCAAAGGAGTTATGCTTGAATATAACCAAGGATATCTTAGATTACCCATTAAGTTGTAATTATTAAAAATATCTGAAAATTGATACAATGAGATTTCGTTATTTTAGAATGTTTTACGACCAGTTTCACAAATTGCGATTATGCTCAATGCTAATCAAGAGAACAGTAGAACTACCTCAGAATTAGATCTACTTTTCGCAATATACGTTTGTGTAAAAAAAAAAGATAAACCTACTATAATCAGTGATGCACACAAGGGGGGGTCCCGAGTCCGGAACCCCCCACCTAAAGCAAATGATTTTTTTCAATTAATTATAACCCTATGTATGTAGTACGTAAAATTTAATTAAGTAATTGTTATTAATAATTAATTTTATTAATTAATGTTAATTATTTATACAGTAATTAATTTTTTACTGTTTTTTTGTTCCCGAAAATCGACAAAATCGAAAGATTATGTTGGTCGCCGTATTCGAGCATAATGCGAGAATGATGGACTTCCGACCCTAGACCCCCCCTCCTTGAAAAATTCCTGTGTGCGCCACTGGCTACAATACATTGTATTTCATTGATTTATGTTAAATAGCATTATATTTAAAGCAACGCGATGGTAATAGGTGATGAATATCATAATTTAAAATCATGTGGTCAAATGATGAGGAGGACCCATGAGCTGTCATCCCGTATTTCTGTGTTCCACACTAAGTCAACAAAAGGACTTTTAGCGCAAAGAGATTTTGATGTTCATCTAAATCTCTTTGAGCTCAAAGTCTTTTCGTTGACCAAGAAAACAATTTTTGGAAGGTTCTGTGTATCTTACGAACAACACGCTCTGCTAAGGCGCATTACTTTTTTAGTAACAGACCAAATAACTAGTAATAATTTTTTTAAGTAAATAAGTGTATGAATATGCTAATCAAAACAGGATTTCTCATCAATCGCTTTTGGGATTCGCTTAGAGTCATTATTTTGAGTTTCAATTCCATCTACTGAAGAATTAGTTCAAACGAAAGTTACTTTTTTAATTCCTATTATTAGTTCACAATATGTCTATATCTTGTTCAAATTTTCAATCGTTAATAAAATACATTTTAAAGTACTCAACTGAGCTAAAATTTTATATACATGATTATTTTGGGTGTCAATACGATAATTTAATTATAATTAATTAAAATTAATTGATTAAAGTTAATTATTCAAAGAATTACAGATACAGCCACGTTGGCATCATTTTTGGTGACTATTTTGGCGATTTGTATGTGGGTGTGTGTATCAAGACTCGAAAAAGTTTTTTTCTCTCATTTTAAAGCGCTCATCTGTGATGAAATTTTCTATACATGATTGTTTTGATTATGCGATAATTTAATTATAATTAATTAAAATTAACTGATTGAAGCTAATCCTTTAATGAATTGCAGATAAAGTCACGTTGGCTTATCATTTTTAGCGACTTGGGTCAAAACTTTAAAAGATTTTTTTTTTTTCCTCACGTTTTAAAGCATTCAGGTGAACTGAAATTTTATGTACACTATTGTTTAGGGGATTAAATAAGATACTTAATGATAATGAATAAAATGAAGTATCACTTAATATCGTGATTCTGTCATACGTATATACATATTTATATTAATTGTAATTATTTGATAGAAAATAACTAAAATAAAATTTTTCTTTGTTGACCTAAGTAGAAATTGACTGTAAGAAAAATTTTTTATACTGTTTGTTCATGAACAACACGTAGATTGCCATCATTTTCCTGACTTCTTCACTGCCCCTTCAGAGAAATTTGAGATTTGGATAAACTTATTTTGCTCTATTACTCATTATAAACTTCCCAAATAACAATACATTTTTAACTTTTACCATAGAGATTAAACCTCCGCGGACTTTCGTCTACGTGTCATTTAGAACGTAAACTTTCCTCCAAAAGAGATAGAAGTAGAAACCGAGAAAGTTAAATTAAAAAATAAATATATGGGCAATTCCTTCGTAGCTATAAAACTTAAAAGAAAATTTGTATGCAAAAAAATTATAAGCCAAATCAAATTGTTCTTAAGAAATAAACATAACTTAATATTAGAATTATATAGCCATAAAAATAAATTTTAAAAGAAATATTTTCTACATGTAGTGTTCAATAGGAATTGCCAGTGGCGCCCACAAGGGAGGGGGACAACGGGTCAGGACCCCCTCCCCTCCTCATGGCTCTTGATATTTTTCGATTGATTATAATCCTATGTAAATTTTACATAAAATTTAAATAACTTGTTTTGTTAATTATTGCTAATTATTTATTCAATCTATTTTTTACTGTTTTTTGTTCTCGACAGTCGATAAAATCAAAATAATATGTTTGGCGGCGTATTGTGGTAGGATACGAGAACTTCCGATCCTAGTCCCCTTCACCCCACCCAACTTTGAAAAATTCTTTTGTACGCCACTGGGAATTTCTGATTATTTATTTCCAGTATTTGATAAAATCAATCTTTGTGGTGTATGATCTAAAGTTGTAACTCGTCGGCCACGTAGTAAATCGTGACTACTCTGCTAACGCAGCCACACTTAAGGTATCCGACTACGTTCGGAACCGTGATTTTAAAAAAGCGCATAAATGAATAATTTTCATGATATTTAGTGTCACTTAGATTAGAATACATGTATAAAATTATTTTAAGGATATTTTGACAAAAAAATTATTTAAATACAATATTTCGGCAAAAAGTTAACTTAGAATAACCTTTTTTCAAAATGTTCTCCTCTTGTGAAAAATACTTCTATTATAATAATATTTTGCCTGTATATAGCTCAGACATTTCTACAGAGGCTCAACAATAATGTTTGAAAAATTCACATTATTTTCAGAGTTACAACCCATTGAATTAATTATCGGTGTTTTTTTCTTAAAATTTCTCCCCTCTGTTGTCGTAAAGCATGGATAAACCCACTTCTAAGTTATATATTTCAAACATTCTAGTTGATCCTCTGTACAGAGGTCATAGCTATATACAGGCAAAATATTATTATAATAGAAGAAATTTTCACAAAAGGGGAATATTTTGAAAAAAGGTTATTCTAAGTTAATTTTTAGCCGAAATATTGTATTTAAATAATTTTAATTCAATGAATCAATCATCAATGGAAACTTAGCGAAACTTAGTGGCAAATGTTACAATTTTATACTAGAATAAATACAACGTAGAGAAATATTAACGTATTACACAGCCAGATATAAACTTTTTACCCTATTTTAAACATTTATTACACAAAATTTGTAACAGTATGTAACGGTGGATGCAGTAATTAATTTTTTTTATTACGTCGAGGAAATGACCGTATAGGTCATTTCCCTGCGAGCAGCCCAATACAAACTAGCCTTTGCAGAAAAGTTGTCAGAAGAAAAATAAAATTTGTGTAGGCCGTGGAAGCACAAACCGCCGGATGAATAAAATGGATAGGTGTCTCCTTCAAGACACAGAGGACAGTCAGGAGTGTTTTTCACACCAGTTCGATGTAGGTGTTCCTGAAGAAAGTCATGACCGGTCAAGGTTCTAAAAATAGCAAATATTCGTCAAGAAATGTAGTAATTAAATGCAACCTATAACTATGTTATTCGCTAATTTGTAAATCAATTCTATCGAATATTTTCTTGTCTAATTGCATTTAATGTTGGGGAAAACTCAATCATTTCAAGGGGGGAAATATCACGCACATAATTTAAATTATAGCTTTCCGTGTTTCTTTAGTTAAAATTTACATATTTTGCTCATTATGATCAAAATTACTTCAACAAGTAAAAGTTAAAAGTTAGTCAATAATCTTAAATATTTCAACATTGAGTAAAACAACTCATTCCGGTCTACTGAAACCCAATTAAATATCGTACGGTAAATGTGAAAACTCTGCAGGAAAATTAGCACTCTACATCAAGTTTCAGCGGAAATTTTATCTCGTAGTTTCAAAGCAAATTTCTGTTTGCTTGTTATACGTATGTATTATATTCTTAATTGTTTTCCAATCAAAAGTGCTTGTGTATTTTTTATTTCTTTTAAGTTTAATATATATATTGTGTAATGCATAGATTATAAAAAATATGCCAAAAAAAAAAAAAGGGTAACTGCAAATTTCTGCAACGCATAACATAAAAAGGGATATAATAAAGTTGTAAATATACGTACACATTTTTTTAAAAGAAAATCAGACACATTAAGTTCAGAAATATAACCTGGAGTGTAGACTAAAATAAAAAAAATTATACTCAATTACTCTCTCTAATTAAGTAACAACAATAAATAAAAATGTGAACTTAAATGATTTCAACTTATAGTTTTTAATGGTTTTAACACCGATTTCTTTTTTAATAGTGTGAAAATTTGTTTCTTTTCAATCTTGTTTTATTTTTTAAGTCTCCATGAGAAAAAGGTCCTTTTATCAGTTTTCATTTGATAACATTGGTCACTACAAACAAACCAATTCCTTTTTTTTTTCTCTCTCTCCTTTTTATTGTACTATAAACTAATAGATATTCTAATAAAGTTTTCTCTATTGTCCAGAAAAAATTCATATAACATTTCTCACACTCCTTTATCTCAGGTGTCATCCTCGTCACTTCAATATTATTCTAAATTCTAAGGCTCGTCAAGAGTAACCCGCCAGAAGCTCTGTAGAGCAAAGATAAATCAAATCACAAATCTTACCCTCTTATCTTCGAATTATTCTCCATTTACAACAACTAGGGGTTAGCCCGAATGATTTGGTTCTTTTCTCCGTATCGATTTGGGGAGCGTAAGTGGCAGAAAATGGGGATGCCTCAGATAAAAGACCATCCTCTGCGCGTGCAGCCCCCCAAGCGGAGAAGGGAAAAAGTAGACGTAAGCATCACGGGCGACAAGTCGAAAATGATAGTTCAGCCCTCGGAAAAAGGGGGTGAGGCGGTTGCGGTTACGTCAGGTCTTGACCGTAATGACCAGGTCGACTAAAGTCTGGACGCCGCGTCGCTTTTGTAGCAGCGAACACCTTGGCTCGTTCCCAGGAGTTCCAATTTCCCTGTCATCTCCCTCTCCCCCCCCCCCTTCTCGTGCGAGGGGAGAGCGCTGATTGGTGGGTATGTCGAAGGAAGCTACGCTGGGGTTTTTAAACGAAATAAATTGGAAACGCTTCAGTTGTTGGCGAAAGCTGAATTTTACCAGAAACTGCGGATGAAGAACACCTCAACCCCCCCCCCTTCCATTTCCTCTTTTATAAAAAAATATTGAGATTTATTGGCTAAAAAAAAGCAGTTTTACGAATAATATGAATACCATAAACGTCTCATTCTGGAAAGAAAATTTAAAGTTATTAAATAATAAACGTCAGCGTTTTAGATGGTTTTTGGTTAATAATTCTAATTAGAGTCCTGATTGAGTTCCGAGTGAGCCCTCATTCTACTAAAGTAGAGGTCTTCAACTCGTGGCCCTCTATTTCAATTTGGAACATTTTTTTTTATAAAAAATAGCCGTCTGTATTTCGATGTAAAAAAAACGCCATATTTTTCTGTTATTTTTTATATTTAAAACATTTCACTGATGTGTTTGATATCCATTTGAGATAAAATATTTTGTGAAAATACCAAATTTTTCAAAAATTTCACTGTATTTCAAATAATTTTAAGTATACAAAATCTGACAATGCATCAAACCTCAGAAATTTTCGGAAGAAAGGTGGCTAACAGGTTGACAAAATATTTTAATTCGGCTTCCATTTAACTTTTTTGATACCAATAAATATATACAAATCTGTAAACACCATCTCTTCTCTCAGAATTAGTTGTAGTCTTATAAGTAGTATGTAGTCTTCTCTTAACAAGTCTCTCTTTAATATATATATTATTTAATTGGTTAGATTGAGAGAAGTAAAAACGCGAATTTGACGTTAAAGAAGTTATCAATCAGACTTTTACCGATTAGTTCTCTGTTAAGTGTTGGAATCCTTGTAGGAAGGAGTTAGATTTTCACAAGACGACGCAGAACTCCACATTTTAAATTAAACCCAACTGTTGTCATGCAACATCCTATGTCATTCATCTCCTCTCAAACTTTTTTGTGTTAGGACTTTTCAGGACATTTTTGTTGGGCACTGGGGGCTATTTCAGGCATCTTGACTAACAGCAACTCCTCTTCAAACTAATGTCATGCTCAAAATTACGGAGATTTTATCATGAAATAAGAGAAGTTATGAAGCTTTCACACAACATGTTAAATATTTTTATAGAAATATTACTATTATTTTGACTAGTGCCCCTTTATGTTTAAACGTTCTTTGTATATATGTGTATGTTACCATTATATATATAAGGCGCAAATTCTGTTATTCATAAAATAACTAATTATTTTTTGAAATACCAAATCACTCTCTCTCTCTCTCTCTCTCTCTCTCTCTCTCTCTCAAGTCCATTTAAATATATAAAATTATTGAATTCTAAGATTTAATAGGTTATATTTTATGGAACCATGATTGTCTAATCGTTAAAATATTAAAGATGGCTGCAGTGCTGATTTAAGCTCGTTTCGGGCTCTGGGCTCAGAAGATCTGCAGACTATCTAGGCTCTGAAGGATCGAAATGTATAACCAGTAAATCTGGTTAAGTCCAGCTTATCCGGGCCCCTAGGCGCCCTCCCAAAGCGCCCGATGGATAAACCGGCGCTGGATGGCTGTTAAAAGCTGTTTGATCCGGTCACATCTGGTTTTAATTAGTGTTGAATCTGTTATGGTTCTTTTTATTATTTATCAATAAATATATCTATAATAGGAAATGTATTTCATGTATCAAACAACGGACTTATTTTAATGTCAAATTGTTTATTTTCCCCTTTAATGGGCTATCATTAGTTAATTTATAGATTCCAAGTTATTACATGGAATAACTAGGCACAATGTGAACGTTTACTAATCTATTACACGCTTCAACCAACTTAAATGGTTAATTCACGGAATACCTAGGTATTCCATGGGGTAACTTAATTATAGGCTTTAATGGAAACCTAGGTATACTTCTTAATTGCATTACAGGAATTTCTAATTCTCCCTCTTTCACTACGCTATTTCGTACAAATACAAAACTAAGGGAGTAATTAAAGAAAAACCCCTTGCTAATTTCTCTACGCAAACTTTCCTTTCGAAACCTCCTCGAGACGGTTGGAACACTTCAAAAGCGAGGCACAAAATTAAAACCTCCCCCCTCTTCAAGTGCAGACGTCTCAAATGTGTGCCAAAAACTGCAAAGAAAAGACACATTGTTGCAGCCGACAGTGTTTACAATGTTATTAGGCAGGATCATTTGCTAATGGAAAAGACGAGTCTCCCAAAATTAATTTCGCCTAAAATCAGCACACCCCAGGAACGTGCTGCTGTGAGCTCGCGGAGGCTCAGGAAAGCTAGCAGGAATGTGGGCTAATTATTCGGCGCTAAAGTGCTATTAGAACGCACACAGAATCTTTTAACTTTTATTCGCACAGCTTTAGAGCTTTGCAGGCGTTGCGAGGGATTAGAAACAGTCTGTGTTTGCCAGACATGGCACATGCAGGGAAAAAAAATGCATGAATTACATTGCGCAAATACTTGGATTGCTTGAAACTGCAGCGACTGAGAAAAGTAATGTTTTCAGTTACATTCTTTTTTGCTAAAAAAAAATTAAGTTCTTTTTCTTTTCTTTTTTTCGGGACGAAAGATTACATAGCTGTATCTTTATTTTATTTTTTTTTTTTTTAACAAAAGAGATAAAATTATTTTTTTTTTAGTTTTGTTCATTTTAAAAGTATGATATTTCGGCTTTCTTTTAAAGACTATAAGCTATTTTTTTAATAAGGAAAAATTTGAATACAACATTTTTTTGCTTATATAAGCTAAAAGAGTATAAATATTTCTCTCTTTTTCTCCTCTTTAATAAGCTCACCAGTATAAAAGTTAGCATCAAAAACATTAAGAAAGCTCCCTCACTTGAATTTCAAATGCAATGAAATTCGTTCAGTATTTGAACTTAATTATTTAGTATTGCTTGGTATTCTGAAATCTATTTACTGTCTTAAAAACTGAGAGGTGCATTTTAATCTAACAGTTATTGTAGACAATCACAATAATTCAAACCAAATTTTTGAAAATATTTTAACCTAATCAATTGTTTAAAATTTTTAAAAAACACACAAAAAGCACTCATCCGGTATAGTGGTTAGCGACGCTGACTGCTATGCCGTAGGGAAGAGGTTCGAATCAAGGAGAAGACATGGATGTTTGTAAATGTACAGTGCCTTTGCGGCATGGGGTACTCTAAATAGCCGTCGTAAAGCCACAAGTTCGCTCGTGAGGTTGGTGGAGGAGGAAGAGAGGATGGAGGCCCCTGACACCCCCCGGGGTGTTCTCCCTCAAAATTAAGGAAGGGAACCGAGCTAAATCGTACATCGTATGGTGCTCAAGGCTACGACAGACGTACATCTAACTCCTTTCCATGATGAATTTCGTAGGCCTGGATCTGACGAAGTCGAGATCAGGTGGCATAAGAAACAACAAAAAACACACAAATATTCAATTACTATAATAAAATTATTTTTTTAAAAAAATTAAATTTTGATTTTTTTAAAAATTTTAAATATGTTAAAAAATATTTTCACAGAGAGAGAGAGTACTTAAGCATTTGTAAATCTGAATAAACACTTCTATTTTTGTAAAGAGAAAAAGTAACGTACCTTAAAGCATTTATCCATTTCTTGTATTATTTATTGATCATTCTTCCAGTTTTTAAAGTTACTTAAAATTATTTTTAACATCTTTAACATTTATTTTTAAACATTATTGATCATAAACAATGTTCAACCGAAAAAATCAAACTCACCTTTACTAGATAATCCGTTAAGACTTCTGGTTAGCAACGGAAAGTGGCAGCTTGATAACACAAACTTTGAATTATTTTTGTAATTACCAGAATCCTTCTTCTAATTTCCTA